>JABXNX010000072.1:118898-136398 GCA_014843695.1 Archivesica marissinica | reverse complement strand
ACTTCAAAGTATTTCTGAGAATTTCCATGAAGCCAGTGCAACCTGTTGTTGGATACACGTTTAAATATCGTCGCATGTTGGTTAATCAGGACGAATCAGGTTGACAGTTTTTATACAAATTTATTTTAGCTCGATTGCGAAACAAGTTATTTCAACTTATAAATCACTCTCGAGACCTCATTCCTGATGGAATCCATAGCCACGAGGGAGAGAGAAGAGGCAACGTGGAATTTAAATGCCTTGCTTAAGGGCACAATCGTAACGGCTCCAATGGGGCTCGAACTCCGGACCGTTCGCACCTGAAGCGAACGCGCATCCACTGCGCTATCACGACATTCAAAAAAAATTATAAAAATAAATTACCTTTTCGGAATATTACAAGATACGGATATAGATAATACGTTCCAATTCAAAAACGACGCCTGGCCCCGAGGTTATAAAACTTTTTTCAGATCTCAAGCTCGAACTCAAGAAATTTGATTGGTTGATTGTGAGTTTCACACTTGAGACTGAGTTGGAGATTGGGGAAATGTTTTATAACCTCCAGCCCAGGATTCATAGGTCGACGTGTTAGCCACTAGACCACTGACGAGTCTATGACATTCAACACAAACGATGCAAAATAGTTTTGATTATCGAGACATTTTCTGGAATTGGTGCATTCACACAAATGAAGACATGTGGACAGACCGGGTATGGTGAACAGCAAGCTATTTACACTGACATGTGTCAACCATTAAGGGACCTAATGAGCTCTATTGCAGACATGTTGGACATGAGGAAATGAGAGATCAACAATTTACACGGAATTACCACGTGTATACTGACTCACTAACAGCATGTCCTATACGAATACACAGCAATAGGTATGAGTGACCTAATCTCATTCTGTTGATCAATATTGTTAATTTTGAGCGGTACATCAGACATTTTAAAATATAAGCCCCGTCGGCAATTTGAGGACACGCACACTGTAATGCATGTAGTCAGTGTCTCTGCTACGCCTCTTATATTTATTTATCTCAAGTTATCGTTTCCCACATAGTCGTGATAGCATAGTAGTAGCACGTTCGCTTCTGGAGTTCGAGCCCCGCTGGAAGCGTCACGAGTGTACCCTTAGGCAATGCATTTAAATTCCACGTTGCCTCTTCTCTCTCCCTCGTGGCGATGGATTTCATCAGGAATGAGGTCTCGGGAGTGATTAATATAAGTTGTAAGAACTTGTTTCGCAATGGAGGTAAAACAAATTTGTATAAACTAATAGATGCATACCAAGTTTGGTATAGTTGTATACATTGTTTACACTCCTTCTCCCGAACTTTTCTCACCTCTCAATTGGATGACTTTCCTAGAAAGGGTTAGATTTCAAAAAGCAGTCTCAATATTTAACCCCTTTCCCACACAGAGACATATGTTTATATACAAGTCATGTATATAAGTATTAATTCTTGCAGCTTATATCGTATTTCCTATTACAGTTTTACTGGTCATTGTTTACATGTTTCATTGTGCTAGTTGGTGTTTTAATTTGCTGAGGGTCTCATGGTAGATTGACTTAATTGTTCAGGTGAGTTCTCTTTAAAGCAGCATTACATCGTAATAAAGGATGTTTTGGGTAAAATATAAATACTAATGTGTGTGTGTTTACAAGTATCGAAATAGTCGCTCAGAAACGATAAAATTCCAATAAATTTAAACCGTCGTATACGCGAATTTGTTTATCAACACACGAAATATAAACACGCATAGCGCGCATGTGTGAAACAACAGAGGATGTAGAAAACAACGTATATATTTTGAACATGAAATACTATCTATCTATCTTCCTCTAATGTCGAACCCTTCGTGGGGATGTAGAAATGTCCCTATAAGACTTAGCTAACAGAGGTATGAATCAACATATCACGTAATTTAATTAAAAAAGACAACGTGGGACAAATGGGGACGATGCATTCCGAATGTAAACAAGTGCGGACGATGCGTTCCGGTTGTAAACAAGTGCGTGACAGATCGACTCGGAAAGTCCTACTTTCGGTTTCGAGTTTGTTTTATCGCAAGAAAACACTGTTTACCAAATGAACATAAGCATACAAAGTATAATGTTAGAATGTGTAGCAGCATTGCTACCCATAGGTAAAAAATTTCAAATATCTTTTATTTCAAACGATGTAATGCTGCTTTAAATAAAGTATTTATTATTATTATTACTATTATTATTATTACTATTATTATTATTTTATTATTATTATTATTATTATTATTACTACTACTACTACTATTATTATTATTATTATTATTACTACTATTATTATTATTATTATTATTGTTATTATTATTATTATAAATTTTAGAATGTTCTTTGATATACCACTGACCACCATGATTGTAAAATGTATTATATATTTCTGAGCTCATGGACATATTGCCTTCTGTTCAAACAAATCTATCTATCTATACGAGTTCGTTAGTTGTATACAATCACGTAATAAGTCAGCGATAATTGGCAGCCGATATATAGATGTAAGATAAACAATACATAAACATTCCCGGTAATTATTCAACTGTTACACACGGACATCCAGGGATATGAAGTGGGACTACTTTCATGTGATACGCACTACTTTTATTTGGAGCGTGATTAGGTATTCTACAGATACGAATATGTTACATTGTTTAACATTAGTATTTTCAAGACATGCATAAGTTGCATACTGTGTGCATATATTTATTATCTCAGCGCATTGACTGTTTAGTATGTATAGGATATAAGCCGAAAACGATCCAATATGTAAAATATTAGACTGTGTGAGGTGGCGTTTATGCACATATCTTTAATCAATAATGTATGAAATGCATTATAAAACAACGCAGTTTAGGGAAACCTATATGAAGATGGCGTTTATACATATATCTTTAATCAATAATGTATGAAATGCATTGTAAAACAACGCAGCTTAGGGGAACCTGTTTCAATGTGGCGTTTATATATATCTTTAATCAATAATGTATGAAATGCATTGTAAAACAACGCAGCTTAGGGGAACCTGTATTAATGTGGCGTTTATATATATCTTTAATCTATAATGTATGAAATGCATTGTAAAACAACGCAGCTTAGGGGAACCTGTTTCAATGTGGCGTTGATATATAACTTTAATCTATAATGTATGAAATGCATTGTAAAACAACGCAGCTTAGGGGAACCTGTTTCAATGTGGCGTTGATATATATCTTTAATCTATAATGTATGAAATGCATTGTACAACAACGCAGCTTAGGGGAACCTGTTTCAATGTCACGTTGATATATATCTTTAATCTATAATGTATGAAATGCATTTTAAAACAACGCAGCTTAGGGGAACCTGTATCAAGGTGGCGTTGATATATATCTTTAATCTATAATGTATGAAATGCATTGTAAAACAACGCAGCTTAGGGGAACCTGTATCAAGGTGGCGTTGATATATATCTTTAATCTATAATGTATGATATGCAATGTAAAACAACGCAGCTTAGGGGAACCTGTTTCAATGTCACGTTGATATATATCTTTAATCTATAATGTATGAAATGCATTGTAAAACAACGCAGCTTAGGGGAACCTGTATCAATGGCAGGTTGATATATATCTTTAATCTATAATGTATGAAATGCATTGTAAAACAACGTTGCTTAGGGTAACCTGTTTCAATGTCACGTTGATATATATCTTTAATCTATAATGTATGAACTGCATTGTAAAACAACGCAGCTTAGGGGAACCTGTTTCAATGTGGCGTTGATATATATCTTTAATCTATAATGTATGAAATGCATTGTAAAACAACGCAGCTTAGGGGAACCTGTATCAATGGCAGGTTGATATATAACTTTAATCTATAATGTATGAAATGCATTGTAAAACAACGCAGCTTAGGGGAACCTGTATCAATGGCAGGTTTATATATATCTTTAATCTATAATGTATGAAATGCATTGTAAAACAACGTTGCTTAGGGGAACCTGTTTCAATGTCACGTTGATATATATCTTTAATCTATAATGTATGAAATGCATTGTAAAACAACGCAGCTTAGGGGAACCTGTATCAATGTGGCGTTTATATATATCTTTAATCTATAATGTATTATATATGTATATATGAGAAAGTGGGTGAATATTGTGCAAAGGAATCAACGATAAAAATAGAGGAACACAATTAAGAAGATCTCTCTTCTTTTAGGGAGTATTCAGGGGCAGTAACTGACCGATATCTCTCATTTATAGTGTCTATGCAATTGAATGAATTAGATCTTCAGTGTGACGGTCACATAAAATGATTCCCTTTTTATATAGTTGGCCTTAGAGAGGGAGTTTCCGAGCAATACCCCCCCACTATAGTGTACTGTTGGTGTAGCACAGAAAGGTCACCATACATGGAGGTTATGAAACAATTTTCCGATCTCAAGCACTACCTCAACCTTTTTAATGGGTTGATGTGAGCGGAAATGTGAGCGTTAACCAATCCCATGAGCTTGAGATCTGAGAACAGTTTTAAACCCTTGGGGGCTATGTACATGCTCTATATCAATGTTATTGTTCAAACATTAGATACACTGAAGAACATTAATGCGGCTTACCTTGGCAAGATGAGAAGGTACGGTGGTCGCCAGATCTGACAGGTTGGTTTTCTCTGGGTACTCCGGCTTCCTCCCACACGAATGACAACAGTTACGCTTTCATCGGCGACAACCAGAGATAATAATATACGGCTGTCCGATTAGTGCAGTGGTTAGCGCGCTCGCTTCTCACCTATGCGACCCGGGTTCTATCCTCGGACAGTGAGATGGTACGATAGTCGCCATATCGGACAGGTGGGTTTTCTCCGGGTACTCCGGGTACTCCGGTTTCCTCCCACATGAATGACCACATCTACGCTTTCATCCGAGCCAAATCGTTGTAAAATAAATAAAGGATAAAAATAATATAAGTTGTTAAAGCGTGTTTCGCAATCGTTGTAAAATAAATCAAGTGTATTCTTGTTTTACCTTGATGTTTATCCTTAGCTACAATGCCTATTACTTCTCTCTATATGTCTTTCTCGCACGCACGCACGCACGTACACACACACACACACACACACACACACACGCACACACACCTTCATGTCGATGGATTCCATCACGATTGAGGTCTCGAGAGCGATGGAGTTAATGTTGAAAGCACTTGTTTCGCAACCTAAGTAAACACCTTTGTATGACCCAAACTTTCTTTTTGTTTTCCGAACAACCTTAGAATGTACAGTCTACCTCCGTTATGTCGAATTCCGTCGGACTGAACAAAATACTTCGACATAACCGAAGTTTGACTATAATTGACTAGTAATTCGATATAAACAGAGTCAGTTATATATAAAATGATAATGTCTGAAACGGGACTTTAATCCGATTTTGAGATAACCGGATAATTCGACATAACCGACTTTGACATAGTTGATGTAGACTGTATATTGTTTATGTCAGTTTTTATCTAATCAAGCCAATACCAGAATACATCACTTCAGAATTATTGTATTTATATATATATACAGTCAAACCTGTGTTAAGCAGCCAGCCAAGGGAGTCAAAGAAAGTGGCTGCTTAACACGGGAGGCTGCTTAATAGAGGTCAAATATATAATAAAACAACCAATTGGGAATCTGGAAACTGGCTGCTTAATACAGGTTGGCTGCTTAATGGAGGCGACCACAAACACAGGTTTGACTATATATATATATATATATATATAATATATATATATATATATATATATATATATATATATAGGTATTTCAGTGAGTTTCCAGAATAAACTCACTGAAATACCAACGAATAAACTCACTGAAATACCAACACATATAATATAAGCTGCATGCCAAGATTAACTATATAAGTTTTCTTTCGTTCTAATCCCTTTCAGTCTACTGCTGTTAAATTATATGTAAAATGTTCCTTTCTTGATTACATGACGGTACAAATACTGAAATAAATAATGTTTAAACTAAGATTAATTGCAAATTATAACGGTTTATTTTCAATTAGCTATGACGTCGCAGCTTACATGGTTATAAGTTCGTCTCCGTGGTCGATTTGTTACACACATACCGATCTGTTGTCCAGTGGTAGCACGTTGGGCTGGTAATCCAGAGATCGCAGGTTCGATCCCCCGTCTGACTTTAAACCGATGTCTCGTATCGGTGCTTTACATCGTGCACGTAAAAGAACCAGAAGAGATTCTGGAATGGGTCTCTGTCTGTATCATTGCACTATCCTCCAAAAATCTAAAATGACTAAGCTCTTCAGGAGGCGTCGCTCATATTGGTAACCGATAGCGACGATAACTAAACTTAAACACACACAGTTGTTACGGTCACTGACGTCACTGAAGGTCACGGGTTCGAGCCCAGCTCAGATCGGGTCTCTTTATATGGAAAAGTTGGCAGTTTTATTACGGAGGTTGGTGCACGAAGTACTGGTTAACCGCTTGAGCCTGCACAGGAAAGGTGTTGTTACGTAAACTGTCCGTGCTCAAATGAGCAACCGGTAGCGACGTTAAATAAACTTAAATTTTAAAAGTAATCCCCAGCACATGTATCATGTCCCCCCCCCCCCGCATAAAGGAAAAATGTACAAACACTGCCTAATGCCATATATACCATAATATAGTATCTAATTAGATGTGTGTCTGCAATCGAGGCACTGTCATTATCAACCGCTTCTAGATATTGTACCAAATTGGAATATCATTGGACAGATTAAAATTGGAGATAAAATCTAAGTACTTCCACTTTGGTATATAGGGGAAGTGATTAGCCTGCTGAATCAGATAGCGATTCCGGGAAAAGTGCAATGTAATTACAAGTTGTCTGGAAGAGCTTGACCAAGTACATCAAGTAGTTAACATCATTCGCTCTGGAAGTACGTCACTTAGTAGATGTGCCAATGCTTCGGAAATATAGAATCTTACATGAGTGGTGATTTCATTCCATAATTTATGAAACGAGTATTGGAATGTTACTATTAATGGAGCATTTTGGGGATTCAGGAGGCGTGGCTCATATGGGCAACCGGTAGCGACGATAAATACTCGTAACACACACACAATCGCAAACCATCCGTAAGCGAGAAAAACATTATATAATTCGTTATATCGGTGATTTACTCAATTGATGCCGTTATAGAAATATATGTTTTACTTAAAATAATAAAATTAAGCTGCGTGGATTTACAATAATAAAATGTATGTAAGGCGGAGAACATAACGCACTATTCGCGGCATGTACATCTTAATGAGAGACATCGGTCAGTTACTTCCTCTGAATACTCCCTAAAAGTAGATAGGTCATATTAAGTGTTTTCCTCCGTTTTTATCGTTGTTTCCTTTGCACAACATGCAAGCAATTTAATTCCACTATCGCTTCTTATGAGTATTTAATTACTATATCTCAACAGATCTCATGCTGTATTTACAATGGGTACATATTTGTAAAAGAAGTTAATTAACACGATTTCACATTTATCATACAGCAACATCTGGTTAGGGAACAACAGTAAAAACAAAGGATTCTAACTAAAAGGACCTATTCACATTTTGGAATAAATCAGACTTTATCTGCCAAGGGGAGGTAATAGAAAATTAGAGATGTCTCTCTTATTCCATCAACCATGTATTCAATGTTTCATTAATTCTATGTAATTTACGTTATTTTATTTAACTGCATTCAGTGTTCTCTATTACATGCGTCGTTATTTCTTTTCTAAACATACAGCTATATTTTGTATATAAGGTTATAAAACAACAAATTAATGTCCTATTAAATATACTAGAGGACATAGAAAACGCACATCTACATTATATAATTATTATTACAATAGCATTAATGCACATACACAATAATTATAACCAAAGTACACAGTGACGCCATGCAATATACATGTATAATGTTGTACAATGTAACTTAAACAAATCAGGTAATGTTATCGAAATACAAAACGACATAGGCATATTGAATGACAAGCATTATATATATGTGTGTGCGTGCGTGCGTGTGTGCGTGCGTGCGTGCGATCATCAAATAGTTACTACTTAAAACCTGAATTAATTCTAGTACTCATACGATGTAATTGTGCATACATATCTGCATGGAATAAATTGAAACAATTGCCTTTATATAACATGTTTAAACCACATGCAATTTACATGATTTACCCACATGTTCTGTACTAATATTTCGTCTCGTTAGCTCTAGTGTACAAAATATATGAAAAACAAACATATTTGCACGAAATGTTTATTATTGTCATATATAAATAGTAATGTAGTATATAAGTATAGTTGCAGAGGATATTACATGTGAACAAGCACTTGCTCAAAGGACACATGTATACAATGTAAATAAACATGATAAATTATAAATGTATTTATTGATTATATAACCTCAGATGCGCTGCGGGCTACGCCCCGCAGCGTAATCCTGCCTGTTGGACAGTAATAGTGTAACGCTCCGCTCGTCCCTCGCTACGCTGGACCTCTAGATGTGTTAATTTAAAAAAAAAAATTAAGCGGTATATATCACTATTTTTCCATGATGCACCCCCTTTGCAATTTTTAGGTTTTAACACAAAATATTTTTAAATATATGTCTGTCCCATTCTGCGTCCTCGAACCAGCACAGTGTATACTTAACCAATGTCTATAAATAGATTTATGACAAATTAGTAGTATATAAGAAGGATAAAATGTACCTCATTATATGTACCTCATTTCTTATAGCCGCGGAGACCTAAGGTAAGCTAAGCTAAGCTAGGCTAAGCTAGGCTAGGCTAGGCTAGGCTAAGCTAGGCTAGGCTAGGCTAAGCTAAGCTAGGCTAGGCTAGGCTAGGCTAAGCTAAGCTAAGCTAAGCTAAGCTAGGCTAAGCTAAGCTAGGCTAGGCTAAGCTAAGCTGCTTGGCTATACACCGACACGTGTCAACGAACAATAACAATAGATGGCGCTAGCATATTAAACGGGTTGGATTGTCTCTCCTTATTCGAAAGACTGGGTTTAAAGTCGCAACAACAACATCAATTGAGTATCTCCAGCTATTCTTAGTGGGGATAGACCCCGGGCGTCCCCTCCCCATCCCCCGGGTGTCCCCTCCCCCTCCCCCGGGTGTCCCCTCCCCCGGGTGTCCCCTCCCCCGGATGTCCCCCTCCCCATCCCCGGGTGTCCCCTCCCCCTCCCCGGGTGTCTCCCCATCCCCCGGGTGTCCCCTCCCCATCCCCGGGTGTCCCTTCCCATCCCCGGGTGTCCCTTCCCCATCCCCGGGTGTCCCCTCCCCCGGTGGTCCCCTCCCCATCCCCGGGTGTCCCCTCCCCATCCCCCGTGTGTCCCCTCACCCTCCCCCGGAGCAGTATTTCCTCCACCAATAATAACTGGAGAGTCGACATATGATCTAAGCTGTTGGTGCAACATTTAAACCCCCAAAACAAAGAAACAGACATGTACATGTATAATATACAGTCTATATACGTTATGTCAAAGTCGGTTATGTCGAATTCTCCGGTTATCTCGAAGTCGGATCAAAGTCCCGTTTCAGACACTATCATTTTACATATCTGTTTATATCGAATTTCAAACTTCGGTTATGTCGAAATATTTTGTTCGGTCCGACGGAATTCGACATAACGGATGTAGACTGTAGTAAATATCTAAAATGACATATCGTCCATGCGGTGATGTGACCGTTTATTTGTTCTCGAATCAATCTGGTTCATTATTGGTGCTTGTGTCAATATATATACATGTATATACAGTAAAACCTGCCTTAAACAGCCAGCCAAGGGAATCACAGAAAGTGGCTGCTTAGCACAGGTGGCTGCTTAATAGAGGTCAAATGTATAATAAGACAACAAATTGGGAATCTAGAAACTGGCTGCTTAATACAGATTGGCTGCTTAATAGAGGTGACCACTAACACAGGTTTGACTGTAATCTCTATAGATATATCTAAAATTATTTTCTAGCAGCTTGGTTTATTTGCGCTTGAATCAATATGCTTCAGTAGTGATGCTTGTGTCGACGACTGTCAAAATATATACACATGTATATGTCTGGTAACTTGCCTTAAAACGGAACTATATCGGAAATATCGGAATAAAGAATCGTTTTTGTAGAAAAATACCAGATATATAAAGAATAAAATCCAATGATGTTTACAGACGGATCTGTAGTCCAGTGGTAACACGCTGGACTGGTAATCCAGGGATCGCAGGTTCGATCCCCCATCTGACCCTAATAAAATTAACAGTCTTTCAGATGGGACGTTAAACCGAGGTCTCGTGTCGGTGCTTTACACCGTGCACGTAAGAGAACCAGAGGAGACTCTGGAATGGGTCTCTGTCTGTATCATGCACTATCCTCCAAAATCTAAAATGACTAATATCTTCAGGAGGCGTCGCTCATATGGGCAACCGGTAGCGACGATAAATAAACGTAAAACATACATACATTGTGTTTTTAAAAATATCAAATTTTCGAATAGAAACGAAAACTATCTAATAAATATTACATACACGAATTGTATATTAACCAATGCTGTCTGATAGAGAGCGATTACCCAGCGCGTGGCTAACCGATGCAGGAAATACATCTTTTACCTTCACTTTCAGACTATATTGAAAAAACACACTGACTACAAATAATTATTCAAATTATAATGGAAGAAAGTGTAGTAGCATTGCTCTCTTGTACGTACAATTTTAAAATTTATAATATTTTAATATAGTGTCGCTTTAATGTTGTACACTGATTAATTTTTCAGGTCAATTTGGAAAATAAACGTTCTTCTTCTTTATATAAGTTTATATTAGTTTATAATTCAGGTTATAAAATTAAACGAAATAACGTGGTGGCTTGTTGGCTCTAGATTTCAGATAGTTCATTTGGTTCTGAACTGATCCTGGTTTCAGGTAGTTCATTTGGTTCTGAACTGATCCTGGTTTCAGATAGTTCATTTGGTTCTGAACTGATCCTGGTTTCAGATAGTTCATTTGGTTCTGAACTGATCCTGGTTTCAGATAGTTCATTTTGGTACTGAACTGATCCTGGTTTCAGATAGTTCATTTGGTTCTGAACTGATCCTGGTTTCAGATAGTTCATTTGGTTCTGAACTGATCCTGGTTTCAGATAGTTCATTTGGTTCTGAACTGATCCTGGTTTCAGATAGTTCATTTTGGTACTGAACTGATCCTGGTTTCAGATAGTTCATTTGGTTCTGAACTGATCGTGGTTTCAGATAGTTCATTTTGGTACTGAACTGATCCTGGTTTCAGATAGTTCATTTTGGTACTGAACTGATCCTGGTTTCAGATAGTTCATTTGGTTCTGAACTGATCCTGGTTTCAGATAGTTCATTTTGGTTCTGAAATGATCCTGGTTTCAGAAAGTTCATTTGGTTCTGAACTGATCCTGATTTGCAGATAGTTCATTTGGTTCTGAACTGATCCTGATTTGCAGATAGTTCATTTGGTTCTGAACTAATTCGGTTTCAGATAGTTCATTTGGTTCTGAACTGATCCTGGTTTCAGATAGTTCATTTGGTTCTGAACTGATCTTAATTTGCAGATAGTTCATTTGGTTCTGAACTGATCTTAATTTGCAGATAGTTCATTTGGTTCTGAACTGATCCTGGTTTCAGATAGTTCATTTTGGTTCTGAATTGATCCTGGTTTCAGATAGTTCATTTTGATACTGAACTGATCCTGGTTTCAGATAGTTCATTTTGGTTCTGAACTGATCCTGGTTTCAGATAGTTCATTTGGTTCTGAACTGATCCTGGTTTCAGATATTTCATTTGGTTCTGAACTGATCCTGGTTTCAGATAGTTCATTTGGTTCTGAACTGATCCTGGTTTCAGATAGTTCATTTGGTTTTGAACTTATCCTGGTTTCAGATAGTTCATTTGGTTTCGAACTGATCCTGGTTTCAGATAGTTCATTTTGGTTCTGAACTGATCCTGGTTTCAGATAGTTCATATGGTTCTGAACTGATCCTGGTTTCAGATAGTTCATTTTGGTTCTGAACTGATCCTGGTTTCAGATAGTTCATATGGTTCTGAACTAATTCTGGTTTCAGATAGTTCATTTGGTTCTGAACTGATCCTGGTTTCAGATAGTTCATTTGGTTTTGAACTGATCCTGGTTTCAGATAGTTCATTTGGTTTTGAACTTATCCTGGTTTCAGATAGTTCATTTGGTTTTGTACTGCTCCTGGTTTCAGATAGTTCATTTGGTTTTGAACTGATCCTGGTTTCAGATAGTTCATTTGGTTTTGAACTTATCCTGGTTTCAGATAGTTCATTTGGTTTTGTACTGCTCCTGGTGCCGTCGATTGATCACATTGTCTTAATTCACTCATCTCTAAGATGTTGTTCCGCGCTGGATCGGTGGTTATACAAGTTAGTGTTCACACGGGATCATTCATTTATATAACCTTTAGTTGGCACACGAAATTAATACGGTACATGATTGATGCTGGTGTCGGCGACTGGTCACATTAGCGTGTATGCATTAGACGTGATAGGCGACTGGTCACATTAGCGTGTATGCATTAGACGTGATAGGCGACTGGTCACATTAGCGTGTATGCATTAGACGTGATAGGCGACTGGTCACATTAGCGTTATGCATTAGACGTGATAGGCGACTGGTCACATTAGCATGTATGCATTAGACGTGATAGGCGACTGGTCACATTAGCGTGATATGGGCTAAATAATAATGCTCAAAACTCAATTATACAAAATCTCATCTAAGGTGATTTGTATGCGTGCGCACTTAGGTTACAGGTTGTTCTATAAATAAATAATATACTAAACTATATGCATGACTGCTACATCGGGGACGCCTGCAGGAGTATATTAGTCATTGTCATGGCCAGGAAAAAATAAAACGGAAACAAAAAATCTGTGTATGCGAGTGTCTGGTTTTTTTTATGGGAGCAATTTTAACGAACAGTGACGTAGGGACATTAATAGCACCGCTGTTATGGTTTGTTACTGGAATTGAAGCTACGCATATTAGTGAGCCGAAAACGACACATTTATGTTTTCTTTCATTATCTTCAGCCAAACATAAAGAATTTATCATCTAACTTTATAATTATTTATCCCGAAAGGATAAATAAAATAGCAAACACAGGATAGGTGTACTCAAGTTTCATTGCATGCGTCACATTAATTACAGCGATAGCGTACCTCATTTCGCAGATCGGTTCCGAATATTGGTATGGTGAACAATCTTCATCTCGCCATTGGAACTTTCGGAAGGGATCGAAAACGGCACAGTCTGCCATAGCGTTTCCATCAAATGTCTGTATACCATCGGGTTCACCAGTGACCCAGTCGAAAAATGTTGCCACTTTTCCGTTGTCGATATATTTCCAGACGTTTTCAGTCTCCTCATCGGTCATCCCAATACAGTATTGTATAGGACCTGAGGTAGCATGCGACATGGTATTAGAACCGTCCATAATTGTAATACAGTGGTTTGATATCTACTATATATCGGGGTTTATGCCATTTGCTTGCCTATTTGACTACTCTCCGAGTTTATGCCATTTGCTTGCCTATTTGACTACTCTCGGAGTTTATGCCATTTGCTTGCCTATTTGACTACTCTCCGAGTTTATGCCATTTGCTTGCCTATTTGACTACTCTCCGAGTTTATGCCATTTGCTTGCCTATTTGACTACTCTCCGAGTTTATGCCATTTGCTTGCCTATTTGACTACTCTCCGAGTTTATGCCATTTGCTTGCCTATTTGACTACTCTCGGAGTTTATGCCATTTGCTTGCCTATTTGACTACTCTCGGAGTTTATGCCATTTGCTTGCCTATTTGACTACTCTCGCAGTTTATGCCATTTGCTTGCCTATTTGACTACTCTCGCAGTTTATGCCATTTGCTTGCCTATTTGACTACTCTCGCAGTTTATGCCATTTGCTTGCCTATTTGACTACTCTCGCAGTTTATGCCATTTGCTTGCCTATTTGACTACTCTCGCAGTTTATGCCATTTGCTTGCCTATTTGACTACGCTCGGAGTTTATGCCATTTGCTTGCCTATTTGACTACTGTCGGAGTTTTCATCTCTGTATAAAGAGACAGCCTGAATTGTTAAAAATATAAATACAGTGTGTTTATTGCTAATGTTTACAGAAATACCTTTAATGTCACTCTATATTCTTATTTGAATAGCTAGACTTTCAGCAACTAGTAAAAATAACAAAGCTGACAAAGGACAACCCTGACGAACACCTGTTGTAATGTTAAACGTGTTTGATTTCCAGCCAGTATTCATCATAGATGTTATTATTTGTTACGGAGAAATGGAGCTATATGAAGTAAGCCAACAAAAAGTGACTATTGCTGTCAAAGAATATTTATATATTTCAACAATGTTCATTTGTACATTAAAACTGTTACAAAGGGTTGGATGTCTTTACTGGTAATTTCAGGAGCTAGTAAAAATAACAAAGATGACAAAGGACAACCCTGCCGAACACCTGTTGTAACGTTAAACGTGTTTGATTTCCAACCAACAAAAATCACTATCGCTGCCATTATTCATCATAGATGTTATTATTTGTTACGGAGAAATGGAACTATGAAGTAAGCCAACAAAAAGTGACTATCACTGTCAAAGAATATTTATATTTTTCAACAATGTTCATTTGTACATTAGCTTAATCATATTTTATTGCATTCTTTATATTCAATGTACAATACAACTCAAATGTACCAAACGAGTTACGGATGAACTTTCATATATAAGATATATGGTACAAGTATTATCAATGTCACAGGTTGTACTATAGGAGTACAATCGTGTTTTACCGTGAACGGCGTAGCTTAATGTATGAAACTACATGTACTTCAACATCGCGCATGCGTTTACCGCCTTTTAAATTCGTGTATCTTCGTTCTTTATGTCATATGCAATGGAATTGAATCGGGGATATTCGACAATCTACGTCGGAGACGGAAATTAGAGATGTTTCCCGGGGCAATTTGCCGTGCACATGTTTTGTCTCGTGAACACTTGTCAGTCTATGTTTGTACGGTGTCCAATCGTTTTGTTTGTTGTATTTGTATGAATGAAAGATTGTATGAACGTGGATGAGAGCTATGCATGGATTGGTTACTAATGTATTTCTTTCAACAACTATACCACCGTGCTTGGTCATAACCCAGGAGAACTCTTACGAGTAACGTGTTTCAATTATAGAGCAATTATAATACTAAATAGTCTACCAATAGATATTGAGTAGCTGCATACAGACACTGTGGTAAGTTTTGTATTATATTAATATCGATTTTCTACATGTATATGTCTGGTTTTATGCAATGATTGAAATGTTTTTATACTTTGTTTTTATATGCTCTTGTATGTATTTACTTATGTTTTAGGCCTTTTTCCATATACGGAAACAGTAAATAAAGAAATATAACGAACCTACGCCAGAGTGCCTACTATATATTGGCCCCTGTTACATCAGTGTGTATATATATGGAGAAGCAATGAAAGGGTTGGACCACAAGTTTTAACAACATTAGTTTCAGCCCGCCCCAAAATGTGTACATTAAAACTGTTACAAAAGGTTGTATGTCTTTACTGGTAACCTTGGTTAATACTTGTTTTGTAACGGATATAACTGCGTGATAACAACCGTTATAGAAACTGTGACAGACACTTTGAACATGTGTGTTTTTACGTTTATTTATCGTCGCTACCGGTTGCCCATATGAGCGACGCCTCCTGGAGAGATTAGTCATTTTAGATTTGTGGAGGATAGTGTAATGATACAGACAGAGACCCATTCCAGAGTCTGCTCTGGTTCTTTTACGTGTGGTGTGGTGCTCCAATTTTAACACAAATATTCAATTCTAGCATAAACTCCAACAAATTTCCCAAAGCATTTAAATTAGCCAAAGTTATACCTATTCACAAAAAAGGTGACAAATCAGATAAAAATAATTACAGACCTATATCAGTATTACCTGTTATGTCATTGATTCTTGAGCGCCATGTCAGCTTTCACTTGAAACAATTTCTCGAGGAACATAATTTATTATATAATCGACAGTCCGGATTCCGTAAAAATCATTCATGTCAAACTGCCCGTACACGCTTACTGGATGACTGGATATCAGCAATTGATAAGAATGAAGTAGTGGGCACAGTCTTTCTGGATTTTTCCAAAGGCTGTGATCTGGTTGATCATTCTATCTTAATACGTAAATTAGCTTATTATGGTCTTGCTGAATCATCACAAAATTGGTTTTCCTCGTACTTAGCTGACAGGTTCCAACAAACGAATGTTTCTGGTGCTCGTTCTGATGCTGGACCTGTTGTTTCTGGTGTTCCTCAGGGGTCTGTCTTAGGTCCCATTCTCTTTATAATTTACATCAATGACTTACCTATGACTCTTACCACCACAGTTGCAGACATATTTGCTGACGATACAACTATATCTGCCTCCGATCAATCTCTTGACAATCTTACTACTTCTTTATCTACTGATTTGATAAATGTTCAACAGTGGTGTTTAGACAATCGTATGATTCTCAATACTTCTAAGACCAAAATCATGTATATTTCCTCTAAATCAAAAGCTCATAGTATCAGTGAGTCTGCTCTTGAAGTGAAAGTGAACAACACCGTCATACATCCGAGTTCTGCTGAACGACTACTCGGAGCTATGATTGACAACACACTATCCTGGGATAAGCATACTGACAATGTTCTCAAAAAATGTAACTCTTATTTATATTTATTGTCTCGTATAAAAAGGTATCTCTCTATTCCCAATCGCAACCTCTTCTACAATGTTTACATATTGCCTCACTTAGACTTTTGTTGTGTGATTTGGGGTAACTGCAACTCATCTTTAGAAGATAAAATAGTTCGGTTACAAAAGAGAGCAGCTAGACTAATTCTAGATCAGGACTTTGACACTCCATCGCAATTATTATTCTCCTAACTAAAATGGATGACCTTTCCAGAACGAGTCATATATCAGAAGGCTATACAAATGTATAAAACATTACATGGAGCTGCTCCAGACTATTTAAAATCATCCTTCACTTTTACTTCTGATATACATCCTAGAATTCTTAGATCAACCTCAGAATATCAATTATAAACACCAAGACCAAATTGTGAATTATTTCGTAATACATTTGAATTTTCAGGATCATCTATTTGGAATTCATTGCCTCACTCAGTTCAAAATGCTCCAACTATCCAACAGTTCAAAATTCTCTACTTAAGGTGGAACTATAACAATTCAAACTAATCGCGCACTTCTACTGTTATTATAAACGTGTATTGCGATTGCTATATTTATAAGAATCGTAAATATTGCTGTCTTTAAGTTGATTTCATACATATTTTGAAGATACCACTACAAGTCAAATCTGCATATTGTTAGATAGATCTA
>JABXNX010000072.1:87864-117898 GCA_014843695.1 Archivesica marissinica | reverse complement strand
CAGTGTGACGGTCACATAAAATGATTCCCTTTTTATATAGTTGGCCTTAGAGAGGGAGTTTCCGAGCAATACCCCCCCACTATAGTGTACTGTTGGTGTAGCACAGAAAGGTCACCATACATGGAGGTTATGAAACAATTTTCCGATCTCAAGCACTACCTCAACCTTTTTAATGGGTTGATGTGAGCGGAAATGTGAGCGTTAACCAATCCCATGAGCTTGAGATCTGAGAACAGTTTTAAACCCTTGGGGGCTATGTACATGCTCTATATCAATGTTATTGTTCAAACATTAGATACACTGAAGAACATTAATGCGGCTTACCTTGGCAAGATGAGAAGGTACGGTGGTCGCCAGATCTGACAGGTTGGTTTTCTCTGGGTACTCCGGCTTCCTCCCACACGAATGACAACAGTTACGCTTTCATCGGCGACAACCAGAGATAATAATATACGGCTGTCCGATTAGTGCAGTGGTTAGCGCGCTCGCTTCTCACCTATGCGACCCGGGTTCTATCCTCGGACAGTGAGATGGTACGATAGTCGCCATATCGGACAGGTGGGTTTTCTCCGGGTACTCCGGGTACTCCGGTTTCCTCCCACATGAATGACCACATCTACGCTTTCATCCGAGCCAAATCGTTGTAAAATAAATAAAGGATAAAAATAATATAAGTTGTTAAAGCGTGTTTCGCAATCGTTGTAAAATAAATCAAGTGTATTCTTGTTTTACCTTGATGTTTATCCTTAGCTACAATGCCTATTACTTCTCTCTATATGTCTTTCTCGCACGCACGCACGCACGTACACACACACACACACACACACACACACGCACACACACCTTCATGTCGATGGATTCCATCACGATTGAGGTCTCGAGAGCGATGGAGTTAATGTTGAAAGCACTTGTTTCGCAACCTAAGTAAACACCTTTGTATGACCCAAACTTTCTTTTTGTTTTCCGAACAACCTTAGAATGTACAGTCTACCTCCGTTATGTCGAATTCCGTCGGACTGAACAAAATACTTCGACATAACCGAAGTTTGACTATAATTGACTAGTAATTCGATATAAACAGAGTCAGTTATATATAAAATGATAATGTCTGAAACGGGACTTTAATCCGATTTTGAGATAACCGGATAATTCGACATAACCGACTTTGACATAGTTGATGTAGACTGTATATTGTTTATGTCAGTTTTTATCTAATCAAGCCAATACCAGAATACATCACTTCAGAATTATTGTATTTATATATATATACAGTCAAACCTGTGTTAAGCAGCCAGCCAAGGGAGTCAAAGAAAGTGGCTGCTTAACACGGGAGGCTGCTTAATAGAGGTCAAATATATAATAAAACAACCAATTGGGAATCTGGAAACTGGCTGCTTAATACAGGTTGGCTGCTTAATGGAGGCGACCACAAACACAGGTTTGACTATATATATATATATATATATATATATATATATATATATATATATATATATATATATATAGGTATTTCAGTGAGTTTCCAGAATAAACTCACTGAAATACCAACGAATAAACTCACTGAAATACCAACACATATAATATAAGCTGCATGCCAAGATTAACTATATAAGTTTTCTTTCGTTCTAATCCCTTTCAGTCTACTGCTGTTAAATTATATGTAAAATGTTCCTTTCTTGATTACATGACGGTACAAATACTGAAATAAATAATGTTTAAACTAAGATTAATTGCAAATTATAACGGTTTATTTTCAATTAGCTATGACGTCGCAGCTTACATGGTTATAAGTTCGTCTCCGTGGTCGATTTGTTACACACATACCGATCTGTTGTCCAGTGGTAGCACGTTGGGCTGGTAATCCAGAGATCGCAGGTTCGATCCCCCGTCTGACTTTAAACCGATGTCTCGTATCGGTGCTTTACATCGTGCACGTAAAAGAACCAGAAGAGATTCTGGAATGGGTCTCTGTCTGTATCATTGCACTATCCTCCAAAAATCTAAAATGACTAAGCTCTTCAGGAGGCGTCGCTCATATTGGTAACCGATAGCGACGATAACTAAACTTAAACACACACAGTTGTTACGGTCACTGACGTCACTGAAGGTCACGGGTTCGAGCCCAGCTCAGATCGGGTCTCTTTATATGGAAAAGTTGGCAGTTTTATTACGGAGGTTGGTGCACGAAGTACTGGTTAACCGCTTGAGCCTGCACAGGAAAGGTGTTGTTACGTAAACTGTCCGTGCTCAAATGAGCAACCGGTAGCGACGTTAAATAAACTTAAATTTTAAAAGTAATCCCCAGCACATGTATCATGTCCCCCCCCCCCCGCATAAAGGAAAAATGTACAAACACTGCCTAATGCCATATATACCATAATATAGTATCTAATTAGATGTGTGTCTGCAATCGAGGCACTGTCATTATCAACCGCTTCTAGATATTGTACCAAATTGGAATATCATTGGACAGATTAAAATTGGAGATAAAATCTAAGTACTTCCACTTTGGTATATAGGGGAAGTGATTAGCCTGCTGAATCAGATAGCGATTCCGGGAAAAGTGCAATGTAATTACAAGTTGTCTGGAAGAGCTTGACCAAGTACATCAAGTAGTTAACATCATTCGCTCTGGAAGTACGTCACTTAGTAGATGTGCCAATGCTTCGGAAATATAGAATCTTACATGAGTGGTGATTTCATTCCATAATTTATGAAACGAGTATTGGAATGTTACTATTAATGGAGCATTTTGGGGATTCAGGAGGCGTGGCTCATATGGGCAACCGGTAGCGACGATAAATACTCGTAACACACACACAATCGCAAACCATCCGTAAGCGAGAAAAACATTATATAATTCGTTATATCGGTGATTTACTCAATTGATGCCGTTATAGAAATATATGTTTTACTTAAAATAATAAAATTAAGCTGCGTGGATTTACAATAATAAAATGTATGTAAGGCGGAGAACATAACGCACTATTCGCGGCATGTACATCTTAATGAGAGACATCGGTCAGTTACTTCCTCTGAATACTCCCTAAAAGTAGATAGGTCATATTAAGTGTTTTCCTCCGTTTTTATCGTTGTTTCCTTTGCACAACATGCAAGCAATTTAATTCCACTATCGCTTCTTATGAGTATTTAATTACTATATCTCAACAGATCTCATGCTGTATTTACAATGGGTACATATTTGTAAAAGAAGTTAATTAACACGATTTCACATTTATCATACAGCAACATCTGGTTAGGGAACAACAGTAAAAACAAAGGATTCTAACTAAAAGGACCTATTCACATTTTGGAATAAATCAGACTTTATCTGCCAAGGGGAGGTAATAGAAAATTAGAGATGTCTCTCTTATTCCATCAACCATGTATTCAATGTTTCATTAATTCTATGTAATTTACGTTATTTTATTTAACTGCATTCAGTGTTCTCTATTCCATGCGTCGTTATTTCTTTTCTAAACATACAGCTATATTTTGTATATAAGGTTATAAAACAACAAATTTATGTCCTATTAAATATACTAGAGGACATAGAAAATGCACATCTACATTATATAATTATTATTACAATAGCATTAATGCACATACACAATAATTATAACCAAAGTACACAGTGACGCCATGCAATATACATGTATAATGTTGTACAATGTAACTTAAACAAATCAGGTAATGTTATCGAAATACAAAACGACATAAGCATATTGAATGACAAGCATTATATATATATATATATGTGCGTGCGTGCGTGCGTGTGTGCGTGCGTGCGTGCGTGCGTGCGATCATCAAATATTTACTACTTAAAACCTGAATTAATTCTAGTACTCATACGATGTAATTGTGCATACATATCTGCATGGAATAAATTGAAACAATTGCCTTTATATAACATTTTTAAACCACATGCAATTTACATGATTTACCCACATGTTCTGTACTAATATTTCGTCTCGTTAGCTCTAGTGTACAAAATATATGAAAAACAAACAATATTTGCACGAAATGTTTGTTATTGTCATATATAAATAGTAATGTAGTATATAAGTAGTAGTTGCAGAGGATATTACATGTGAACAAGCACTTGCTCAAAGGACACATGTATACAATGTAAATAAACATGATAAATTATAAATGTATTTATTGATTATATAACCTCAGATGCGCTGCGGGCTACGCCCCGCAGAGTAATCCTGCCTGTTGGACAGTAATAGTGTAACGCTCCGCTCGTCCCTCGCTACGCTGGACCTCTAGATGTGTTAATTTAAATATTTTTTTAAGCGGTATATATCACTATTTTTCCCTTTGCAATTTTTAGGTTTTAACACAATATATTTTTAAATATATGTCTGTCCCATTCTGCGTCCTCGAACCAGGTATACTTAACCAATGTCTATAAATAGATTTATGATAAATTAGTAGTATATAAGAAGGATAAAATGTACCTCATTATATGTACCTCATTTCTTATAGCCACGGAGACCTAAGGTAAGCTAAGCTAAGCTAAGCTAAGCTAAGCTTAGCTAAGCTAAGCTATACTAAGCTAAGCTAAGCTTAGCTAAGCTAGGCTAGGCTAGGCTAGGCTAAGCTAGGCTAGGCTAGGCTAGGCTAAGCTAGGCTAGGCTAGGCTAGGCTAAGCTAAGCTAAGCTAAGCTAAGCTAAGCTAAGCTAGGCTAGGCTAGGCTAAGCTAAGCTAAGCTAAGCTAGGCTAACCTAAGCTAAGCTAGGCTAGGCTAAGCTAAGCTGCTTGGCTATACACCGACACGTGTCAACGAACAATAACAATAGATGGCGCTAGCATATTAAACGGGTTGAATTGTCTCTCCTTATTCGAAAGACTGGGTTTAAAGTCGCAACAACAACATCAATTGAGTATCTCCAGCTATTCTTAGTGGGGATAGACCCCGGGTGTCCCCTCCCCATCCCCCGGGTGTCCCCTCCCCCTCCCCCGGGTGTCCCCTCTCCCGGGTGTCCCCTCCCCCGGGTGTCCCCCTCCCCATCCCCCGGGTGTCCCATCCCCCGGGTGTCCCCTCCCCATCCCCCGGGTGTCCCCTCCCCATCCCCCGGGTGTCCCTTCCCCATCCCCCGGGTGTCCCCTCCCCCGGGTGTCTCCCCATCCCCCGGGTGTCCCCTCCCCATCCCGGGTGTCACCTCCCCATCCCCCGGTATCCCCTCCCCATCCCCCGGGTGTCCCCTCCCCCTCTCCCGGGTGTCCCCTCCCCATCCCCCGGATGTCCCCTCCCCATCCTCCGGGTGTCCCCTCCCCCTCCCCCGGAGCAGTATTTCCTCCACCAATAATAACTGGAGAGTCGACATATGATCTAAGCTGTTGGTGCAACATTTAAACCCCCAAAACAAAGAAACAGACATGTACATGTATAATATACAGTCTATATACGTTATGTCAAAGTCGGTTATGTCGAATTCTCCGGTTATCTCGAAGTCGGATCAAAGTCCCGTTTCAGACACTATCATTTTACATATCTGTTTATATCGAATTTCAAACTTCGGTTATGTCGAAATATTTTGTTCTGTCCGACGGAATTCGACATAACGGATGTAGACTGTAGTAAATATCTAAAATGACATATCGTCCATGCGGTGATGTGACCGTTTATTTGTTCTCGAATCAATCTGGTTCATTAGTGGTGCTTGTGTCAATATATATACATGTATATACAGTAAAACCTGCCTTAAACAGCCAGCCAAGGGAATCACAGAAAGTGGCTGCTTAGCACAGGTGGCTGCCTAATAGAGGTCAAATGTATAATAAGACAACAAATTGGGAATCTAGAAACTGGCTGCTTAATACAGATTGGCTGCTTAATAGAGGTGACCACTAACACAGGTTTGACTGTAATCTCTATAGATATATCTAAAATTATTTTCTAGCAGCTGGGTTTATTTGCGCTTGAATCAATATGCTTCAGTAGTGATGCTTGTGTCGACGACTGTCAAAATATATACACATGTATATGTCTGGTAACTTGCCTTAAAGCGGAACTATATCGGAAATATCGGAATAAAGAATCGTTTTTGTAGAAAAATACCAGATATATAAAGAATAAAATCCAATGATTTTTACAGACGGATCTGTAGTCCAGTGGTAACACGCTGGACTGGTAATCCAGGGATCGCAGGTTCGATCCCCCGTCTGACCCTAATAAAATTAACAGTCTTTCAGATGGGACGTTAAACCGAGGTCTCGTGTCGGTGCTTTACACCGTGCACGTAAGAGAACCAGAGGAGACTCTGGAATGGGTCTCTGTCTGTATCATGCACTATCCTCCAAAATCTAAAATGACTGATATCTTCAGGAGGCGTCGCTCATATGGGCAACCGGTAGCGACGATAAATAAACGTAAAACATACATACATTGTGTTTTTAAAAATATCAAATTTTCGAATAGAAACGAAAACTATCTAATAAATATTACATACACGAATTGTATATTAACCAATGCTGTCTGATAGAGAGCGATTACCCAGCGCGTGGCTAACCGATGCAGGAAATACATCTTTTACCTTCACTTTCAGACTATATTGAAAAAACACACTGACTACAAATAATTATTCAAATTATAATGGAAGAAAGTGTAGTAGCATTGCTCTCTTGTACGTACAATTTTAAAATTTATAATATTTTAATATAGTGTCGCTTTAATGTTGTACACTGATTAATTTTTCAGGTCAATTTGGAAAATAAACGTTCTTCTTCTTTATATAAGTTTATATTAGTTTATAATTCAGGTTATAAAATTAAACGAAATAACGTGGTGGCTTGTTGGCTCTAGATTTCAGATAGTTCATTTGGTTCTGAACTGATCCTGGTTTCAGATAGTTCATTTGGTTCTGAACTGATCCTGGTTTCAGATAGTTCATTTGGTTCTGAACTGATCCTGGTTTCAGATAGTTCATTTGGTTCTGAACTGATCCTGGTTTCAGATAGTTCATTTTGGTACTGAACTGATCCTGGTTTCAGATAGTTCATTTTGGTACTGAACTGATCCTGGTTTCAGATAGTTCATGTTGGTACTGAACTGATCCTGGTTTCAGATAGTTCATTTTGGTACTGAACTGATCCTGGTTTCAGATAGTTCATTTGGTTCTGAACTGATCCTGGTTTCAGATAGTTCATTTGGTTCTGAACTGATCCTGGTTTCAGATAGTTCATTTTGGTACTGAACTGATCCTGGTTTCAGATAGTTCATTTTGGTACTGAACTGATCCTGGTTTCAGATAGTTCATGTTGGTACTGAACTGATCCTGGTTTCAGATAGTTCATTTTGGTACTGAACTGATCCTGGTTTCAGATAGTTCATTTGGTTCTGAACTGATCCTGGTTTCAGATAGTTCATTTGGTTCTGAACTGATCCTGGTTTCAGATAGTTCATTTTGGTACTGAACTGATCCTGGTTTCAGATAGTTCATTTGGTTCTGAACTGATCGTGGTTTCAGATAGTTCATTTTGGTACTGAACTGATCCTGGTTTCAGATAGTTCATTTTGGTACTGAACTGATCCTGGTTTCAGATAGTTCATTTGGTTCTGAACTGATCCTGGTTTCAGATAGTTCATTTTGGTTCTGAAATGATTCTGGTTTCAGAAAGTTCATTTGGTTCTGAACTGATCCTGATTTGCAGATAGTTCATTTGGTTCTGAACTGATCCTGATTTGCAGATAGTTCATTTGGTTCTGAACTAATTCTGGTTTCAGATAGTTCATTTGGTTCTGAACTGATCCTGGTTTCAGATAGTTCATTTGGTTCTGAACTGATCTTAATTTGCAGATAGTTCATTTGGTTCTGAACTGATCTTAATTTGCAGATAGTTCATTTGGTTCTGAACTGATCCTGGTTTCAGATAGTTCATTTTGGGTCTGAATTGATCCTGGTTTCAGATAGTTCATTTTGATTCTGAACTGATCCTGGTTTCAGATAGTTCATTTGGTTCTGAACTGATCCTGGTTTCAGATAGTTCATTTGGTTCTGAACTGATCCTGGTTTCAGATAGTTCATTTGGTTCTGAACTGATCCTGGTTTCAGATAGTTCATTTGGTTCTGAACTGATCCTGGTTTCAGATAGTTCATTTGGTTCTGAACTGATCCTGGTTTCAGATAGTTCATTTGGTTCTGAACTGATCCTGGTTTCAGATAGTTCATTTGGTTCTGAACTGATCCTGGTTTCAGATAGTTCATTTGGTTCTGAACTGATCCTGGTTTCAGATAGTTCATTTGGTTTTGAACTGATCCTGGTTTCAGATAGTTCATATGGTTCTGAACTGATCCTGGTTTCAGATAGTTCATTTTGGTTCTGAACTGATCCTGGTTTCAGATAGTTCATTTGGTTCTGAACTGATCCTGGTTTCAGATAGTTCATTTGGTTCTGAACTGATCCTGGTTTCAGATAGTTCATTTGGTTTTGAACTTATCCTGGTTTCAGATAGTTCATTTGGTTTCGAACTGATCCTGGTTTCAGATAGTTCATTTTGGTTCTGAACTGATCCTGGTTTCAGATAGTTCATATGGTTCTGAACTGATCCTGGTTTCAGATAGTTCATTTTGGTTCTGAACTGATCCTGGTTTCAGATAGTTCATATGGTTCTGAACTAATTCTGGTTTCAGATAGTTCATTTGGTTCTGAACTGATCCTGGTTTCAGGTAGTTCATTTGGTTTTGAACTGATCCTGGTTTCAGATAGTTCATTTGGTTTTGAACTTATCCTGGTTTCAGATAGTTCATTTGGTTTTGAACTTATCCTGGTTTCAGATAGTTCATTTGGTTTTGTACTGCTCCTGGTGCCGTCGATTGATCACATTGTCTTAATTCACTCATCTCTAAGATGTTGTTCCGCGCTGGATTGGTGGTTATACAAGTTAGTGTTCACACGGGATCATTCATTTATATAAACTTTAGTTGGCACACGAAATTAATACGGTACATTATTGATGCTGGTGTCGGCGACTGGTCACATTAGCGTGTATGCATTAGACGTGATAGGCGACTGGTCACATTAGCGTGTATGCATTAGACGTGATAGGCGACTGGTCACATTAGCGTGTATGCATTAGACGTGATAGGCGACTGGTCACATTAGCGTGTATGCATTAGACGTGATAGGCGACTTGTCACATTAGCGTGTATGCATTAGACGCGATAGGCGACTGGTCACATTAGCGTTATGCATTAGACGTGATAGGCGACTGGTCACATTAGCGTGATATGGGCTAAATAATAATGCTCAAAACTCAATTATACAAAATCTCATCTAAGGTGATTTGTATGCGTGCGCACTTAGGTTACAGGTTGTTCTATAAATAAATAATATACTAAACTATATGCATGACTGCTACATCGGGGACGCCTGCAGGAGTATATTAGTCATTGTCATGGCCAGGAAAAAATAAAACGGAAACAAAAAAACTGTGTATGCGAGTGTCTGGTTTTTTTTATGGGAGCAATTTTAACGAACCATGCTAACAGTGACGTAGGGACATTAATAGCACCGCTGTTATGGTTTGTTACTGGAATTGAAGCTACGCATATTAGTGAGCCGAAAACGACACATTTATGTTTTCTTTCATTATCTTCAGCCAAACATAAAGAATTTATCATCTAACTTTATAATTATTTATCCCGAAAGGATAAATAAAATAGCAAACACAGGATAGGTGTACTCAACAAGGTTCATTGCATGCGTCACATTAATTACAGCGATAGCGTACCTCATTTCGCAGATCGGTTCCGAATATTGGTATGGTGAACAATCTTCATCTCGCCATTGGAACTTTCGGAAGGGATCGAAAACGGCACAGTCTGCCATAGCGTTTCCATCAAATGTCTGTATACCATCGGGTTCACCAGTGACCCAGTCGAAAAGTGTTGCCACTTTTCCGTTGTCGATATATTTCCAGACGTTTTCAGTCTCCTCATCGGTCATCCCAATACAGTATTGTATAGGACCTGAGGTAGCATGCGACATGGTATTAGAACCGTCCATAATTGTAATACAGTCGTTTGATATCTACTATATATCGGGGTTTATGCCATTTGCTTGCCTATTTGACTACTCTCCGAGTTTATGCCATTTGCTTGCCTATTTGACTACTCTCCGAGTTTATGCCATTTGCTTGCCTATTTGACTTCTTTCGGGGTTTATGCCATTTGCTTGCCTATTTGACTACTCTCCGAGTTTATGCCATTTGCTTGCCTATTTGACTACTCTCGGGGTTTATGCCATTTGCTTGCCTATTTGACTACTCTCGGAGTTTATGCCATTTGCTTGCCTATTTGACTACTCTCCGAGTTTATGCCATTTGCTTGCCTATTTGATTACTCTCCGAGTTTATGCCATTTGCTTGCCTATTTGATTACTCTCCGAGTTTATGCCATTTGCTTGCCTATTTGACTACTCTCGCAGTTTATGCCATTTGCTTGCCTATTTGATTACTCTCGGAGTTTATGCCATTTGCTTGCCTATTTGACCACTCTCGCTGTTTATGCCATTTGCTTACCTATTTGACTACTCTCGCAGTTTATGCCATTTGCTTGCCAATTTGACTACGCTCGCAGTTTATGCCATTTGCTTGCCTATTTGACTACGCTCGGAGTTTATGCCATTTGCTTGCCTATTTGACTACGCTCGGAGTTTATGCCATTTGCTTGCCTATTTGACTACGCTCGGAGTTTATGCCATTTGCTTGCCTATTTGACTACGCTCGGAGTTTATGCCATTTGCTTGCCTATTTGACTACTCTCGGAGTTTATGCCATTTGCTTGCCTATTTGACTACTCTCGCAGTTTATGCCATTTGCTTGCCTATTTGACTACTCTCGCAGTTTATGCCATTTGCTTGCCTATTTGACTACTCTCGCAGTTTATGCCATTTGCTTGCCTATTTGACTACGCTCGGAGTTTAAGCCATTTGCTTGCCTATTTGACTACTGTCGGAGTTTTCATCTCTGTATAAAGAGACAGCCTGAATTGTTACAAATATAAATACAGTGTGTTTATTGCTAATGTTTACAGAAATACCTTTAATGTCGCTCTATGTTCTTATTTGAATAGCTAGACTTTCAGCAACTAGTAAAAATAACAAAGCTGACAAAGGACAACCCTGACGAACAACTGTTGTAACGTTAAACGTGTTTGATTTCCAGCCAGTATTCATCATAGATGTTATTATTTGTTACGGAGAAATGGAGCTATATGAAGTAAGCCAACAAAAAGTGACTATTGCTGTCAAAGAATATTTATATAGTTCAACAATGTTCATTTGTACATTAAAACTGTTACAAAGGGTTGGATGTCTTTACTGGTAATTTCAGGAGCTAGTAAAAATAACAAAGATGACAAAGGACAACCCTGCCGAACACCTGTTGTAACGTTAAACGTATTTGATTTCCAACCAACAAAAATCACTATCGCTGCCATTATTCATCATAGATGTTATTATTTGTTACGGAGAAATGGAACTATGAAGTAAGCCAACAAAAAGTGACTATCGCTGTCAAAGAATATTTATATTTTTCAACAATGTTCATTTGTACATTAGCTTAATCATATTTTATTGCATTCTTTATATTCAATGTACAATACAACTCAAATGTACCAAACGTGTTACGGATGAACTTTCATATATAAGATATATGGTACAAGTATTATCAATGTCACAGGTTGTACTATAGGAGTACAATCGTGTTTTACCGTGAACGGCCTAGCTTAATGTATGAAACTGCATGTACTTAAACATCGCGCATGCGTTTACCGCCTTTTAAATTCGTGTATCTTCGTTCTTTATGTCATATGCAACGGAATTGAATCGGGGATATTCGACAATCTACGTCGGAGACGGAAATTAGAGATGTTTCCCGGGGCAATTTGCCGTGCACGTGTTTTGTCTCGTGAACACTTGTCAGTCTATGTTTGTACGGTGTCCAATCGTTTTGTTTGTTGTATTTGTATGAATGAAAGATTGTATGAACGTGGATGAGAGCTATGCATGGATTGGTTACTAATGTATTTCTTTCAACAACTATACCACCGTGCTTGGTCATAACCCAGGAGAACTCTTACGAGTAACGTGTTTCAATTATAGAGCAATTATAATACTAAATAGTCTACCAATAGATATTGAGTAGCTGCATACAGACACTGTGGTAAGTTTTGTATTATATTAATATCGATTTTCTACATGTATATGTCTGGTTTTATGCAATGATTGAAATGTTTTTATACTTTGTTTTTATATGCTCTTGTATGTATTTACTTATGTTTTAGGCCTTTTTCCATATACGGAAACAGTAAATAAAGAAATATAACGAACCTACGCCAGAGTGCCTACTATATATTGGCCCCTGTTACATCAGTATGTATATATATGGAGAAGCAATGAAAGGGTTGGACCACAAGTTTTAACAACATTAGTTTCAGCCCGCCCCAAAATGTGTACATTAAAACTGTTACAAAAGGTTGTATGTCTTTACTGGTAACCTTGGTTAATACTTGTTTTGTAACGGATATAACTGCGTAATAACAACCGTTATAGAAACTGTGACAGACACTTTCGCCTTAATCTTATAGTGCGATATCTACAAATTTTCCATTCCGAGATAATTGATGTCAAATATTCAAAGTCAAATATTTCTGTATTTGTTTATCTATTGTAAACATTTTTTACACACATTGAAAGGTTTAACAATGTTCGCTTATATTCCAGTATGACTAAGTATTTCATACCAGGATTGTTTAACAATTTAACATTTAAATTTGGAGATAGCTCAAAACTGAAAAAATAAATCAGATTTTTTTAATGTTATAATGCGTTCTGGTACATAGCGCAGTATAAGACAACATAATTGACAGTCTTAAATATATTTAACAAACATTATACCTATCTCCACACTGTATGTGCACAATTATGATCTGCGTTCAGTCCATCCTATTACATATACCCGAATGGTTAGAGGTACGACCTACCATAGGAATGTGAGTTTGAAGCCTACCATTAGTACCATGTTTTTCTTTGAACAAGAAGTTTATCCACATTTGTGTATATGGTATTCCCAGGATGCAAGACTGGAACATTGTGCTATAAGATAATCATAATTGAGTCTGAATTAATTAAATATACTAATACTGCTGTTACAATCTCCACATAGATTGATCAGGAATGTGTTTAAAGTCAATTGCCTTCCACTGATACAAGTTGGAAATATTGGAGCACCATAACCAGGTAATTATGACTGGAAATCAGTGATTGATTCTCGAGTGTAAGCGCAAACAATGGGACGCCATTCCCAAAGATGAAAAGTGAGGCTCGATTGTGAGGTTCGATTCTCGACGCAATCCTCTGATGCAGGTGGGAAGGATAATCTGTCGTTTGAAATGTGACAATAACTGTTTTAACCCAGGTAGTATATTTCCAATATTGTCGTTCATAGTCACCATGCACAATATCCAGTCTAGCACTTGTACAAATATTTCATTATTAAATTATGCTAATACATGTATATATACTAATTAATGTATGATAATTATAACAATATAAGTTGAAATATTTATTAACTGAACTTAAAACACAGAACAAACACTTAAACATCAATCTGTATAGCTTCACAGTAATAGAACAAATCCACAACAGTTAATGAATAGGTATTAAAAATTGTCCAATAGTAAATACACGCAGTTCCTGAAATGTAACTGGCATTACATAACAATCAAACAAATCATAATTTTGTAAGCATGGCATAATTAGACTGTAGTCATTCATAGTATTAATCAATTAATCATGAGCCACGCACACTATATCTTGAAACTAAGGCAGAACAGTTTAATAATATACATTGTATACTGGATCAATCCAAAACATATTAAAACAATAGATGAACCATATATTAAGCTGGAAAATAGTTTGTTGAACAGTTTAGTTAGACAATGTTGGTAGTTCATTCGTTGCACACCATACATGTAACTCCATCTAGTATTCAGTTATTGCTGTCGTTGGTCTCCAATTTGCAGAAGGCGTTCCATGTAATATCGATCAACAAGAGGCATAAATCGCAACATGCTCTCGATGTCTTTTTTCTTAAGTTCACATATCACTGGTACTTTATTAAGTACACGTGCGACTGGTAAGTTTGGATTGCATGTAGACCTCGTCTGTCGCCGTAAGCTAGCTTCAGTAATTGCGGAACCATTCTGAAAGGACACTCTATAATCAATGTGAAATGGGTGTGATGCTTTATAAGTAAGCGATTTTACTCGAGTATAAGGGATTTCTTTAAACTTGAAACTTGAAGCTGCATCCTGGAAATCGAAAATCTCATCTGCCTTCATCTGATGAATATCCATCACTTCCTTCCTGATTTCTTTCATGTTTCTAATGAGGCTCAATGGACTGTATATATCTACTTTAGACAGATGCTTTTCGATATGAGAATGAATGTTATCAACCTCCTGGATACATGAGTGGCCTGGGGTACAATATTTCTGTTCAATGGACACTAGTTGCGTGTGCCTATGCAAACACAGCATAAGGGCTATGCTCATGATACTGTTCCTATTTTGTGGCACACAGGAATCCGACCACAATACAAACTTCTGTATGTGTGGATAATTTTCAATAACCTTTTCTAAAATAATTACCAAAGCACTCGCTATCTCATTCGTACCCCTGCCTGCGATACATTCGGTCCATAATACGTTATACGCAGTTTTAAACGTAGAACAATGGGCAGTAAGATTGTATACGTTGAGCTTGCGTTTATAAAAGAAATTAGAAACATTAGACCGTGAACAGACCAGTACTTTCTCCATGTCAAAACAAACTGTTGTCACTACATCATCTGTATTTTCTCTATCTGTTTTGCGTTCCTCTCTAGTACTATGCTTGTCTGCTACATGGGCATCATACTTTGTTTTCAATATAGGTACCTGTGGTTGTGAAACTTTAAATTCTTCGCACGTATCACACCTGTCCTTTTTAGGCTTAAAAAATCCCAAGTTGAAATCCGTTTTCAGAATTTTGCGGTAAATGCATTCAGTCTGAGGCTCTACTTCATTTGATACACACATATCTCTATACATCCTATACATCTTTGAAATGGTAAGGTTTGCTTCCAAGTACTCCTTTGTAGTTGTTGCCCTACAATAGTGTGATGGGACTCTAGGGAACATGTCAATATGATCTTGAATTCGTTTACGATCTCTTTCATGAACTCTTTTCTTAGAATGTCCTCCTCGCCTGTCCTCAAACCTCACCTCTTCTACGCCTTGCCTCTTGTAGAAATATTCTATACGCTTAGAACTTATGTCCAGTGTTGATAGATAATACTGTTTACAAACACGAATTCTGTCCGTGTCTTTCGGTAGATGATACTTTATACTATATGCTCTTCTGGACTCTTCTCTTAGTGTTCTCTTGGTTGCTTTGACTGTTCTATCTGTTGTCTGCGCATAGAATGTATTTTTTTCTGTATCTGTTAGTTCCCAAAAACTGTCAAAAATGTTTTTCCTTTCTACAGCAGTAAATTGTGTAGTACATATGTACTTGCAATGCCCCTTACAATCCTTTACTGTTTTAATTTCTCTAGCTCTGGTTTTCAAACCGCGACTGTTTATATACTCCTGTCAACTCTGCCGCTGTCGCTTTCTCACATTTTGGGCCCATAGAGTGTCATCTTTAATTCGTTTTCGTCCTCGTTTAGGTATCTCACTTCCATTCGCATTGTTGTTTGTATCAGTTGCTATGTTGGTTTCGTTTGTCGTGTATTCGTTGGTACTTTCAATGTCAGACATTGTTGTTTCATTTTCAAAACTGTTTTGTTCTTCAATATACACAACAATGGGTTGTATTGTCTGACAAATCACTCCCTGTGTCTGTGGGGTACCCAAGTCCGTAGAAATTGTTTGTGTGTCTGTGGAACACTCCAGCCCGAATAACTCCTTGTTTGGTTCATTAGGCTCCACATCCGAATCACACGCACTGCTGGTATCAGTCAACATGTCACAGTCATTGCTTTCTAGCAATTCCAACGCTTTAGCTAACTCGAATTTACTCATTTCTTATAGATGTGGAACCCAATGTTAATATACAAATCCCTTATTTCCCGATTGAATTGGTCGTCTGGCACACCTTCCTCCAAAGAAAGATCAAATGTGATTAACGTAGTGTGACACAATCTTAGCACATGTTGACACTCCTGAATTGTTAGCGGCACTCCACAAACATCCAGTACCAATAGTGATTTTCCTCTCACAATTTCGCACAAAGTGGTGCCCGAAATATTGGTAAAAGATAAATATAACTTATGTATTTGTGTAGTAAGCTTCAACACTAGAAAATCTTCATCATGTAAGTTAGTGCATCCCGATAAGTTTAATATTTCAACGTTCGGAGTGTTCACCATGAAGCAAAGTGTCGATAAACTTAGATCTGTTAATGTAAGCCAATGTAACTTGAAACTCTTTAGTAAGTTTGAAAACAATAAATCAATTTCAAATCCTTCACAAATCACTGACAACGGTGGTAAGATCAATGTTTTGAAAGCTGAAGCATGTTTCAATATAGCTACTAGATCCTCTTTGCCGATCGACAATGGTCCATCTACCTACTCAATTTCAAAATGTTCCCATAGAACAGATGTTTGAGCGATTAATGTGTATAATGTTTTACATGTCCTGTTCACTATGGTCAGTAACTCGTAGATGCTGATGTATCTCAGAATTGTCACCAATACAAGCGGTGGAAGTAACGTCAAATCAGGCCTGAAATAAATTAAAAGAACAAGAATTACACACTAGTAAGTTGTTACACATATTAAAATGGTCTCTTACAAATACAACACAAATGTTCTTGATCATAGCATACGAGAGTCTTGGCAATATATAGCAAATTTGAGTGTAGTATATTATAGAAATTAGCCAGGAGCTTAAATAAATCCGCAAAAATATATTTCATTCGAATCGTTATCATCCGAATATGTATCCACAAACACAATTTCTTTATTCTGTCTCAACATGTGAATCAGCTGTGTATTGCTGTAGCTAAAACAAATCAATCAATACTTCAAACAACGTAGGCTTAAAACTCACATCACATTCATGCATACAGCTGACAGAGTGCATAGATAGTTTTATTCAGAATCAAACAAGTATAAAATGTCAGACTTTTTCTTCCGAACACGTGGCTAGAATACAACGTTTTCATTGGGTTAGACTGACATGCCTCATTATAATATTTAACTGTTTACGAGATAGCTCAATATGTGATTAATGAAAATAATGTCACATGACTATTGTCGCATTGCGATTGGTTTAGAAAATACTTACTGTTATAGTGTTCTATCTCCATGACATAGCGCAGTATAATATTGAAATGTTCTTGCGAATCAATGACTTAGCTCAAGTCATTAGGCGCGAACTCGTTAAGTAGGTCACATCCGCAAAAACGGCGGGCACCAGGAGATAGCTTTCTTTGAGACGAATCCAACAGTGTGCGCAGCTAAAAAAGTCAAAATATATAGATAGCGCACTATAAGATTAACGACTTTGAACATGTGTGTTTTTACGTTTATTTATCGTCGCTACCGGTTGCCCATATGAGCGACGCCTCCTGGAGAGATTAGTCATTTTAGATTTGTGGAGGATAGTGTAATGATACAGACAGAGACCCATTCCAGAGTCTGCTCTGGTTCTTTTACGTGCATGGTGTAAAGCACCGACACGATACCTCGGTTTAACGTCCCATCTGAAAGACTGTCAGACGGGGGGATCGAACCTGCGATCCCTGGATTACCAGTCCATCGTGTTACCACTAAACTACAGATCCGTCTATTAGATCTACTGAGTTCAGGCCCCGAGGTTATAAAGCTATTCTCAGAGGGCCAATTACTACTGTTGTTAGAACTTGTGACCCAACCCATTTGCTAATTATGTATTTGTAATTTGTTTGTAATTGTACATGTATATACAGCAATAAAATATTATCAAATCAAATTTTCTCAGAACTCAAACTCAAGCTCAATTGATTTGATTGGTTGATTCTGAGCGCCACTGTCAGGTGAACAAATCAAACGGTTGAGACTGAGTTTAGAGATTGGGGAAACGTTTTATAACCTCCAGTTATGTACGCAACTGTGTCGTACACTACGTACCCCTTTGTAAATCCAGTAATTCATGCTTCAAGAACGCGTTTTCTCGTGCAGAATCGACGTGAACTAAATGTGAATTATGCCTGACGCAGAAATCCTGAAAAAGAAAGACCATGTTATTCAGATATACTAGCTAGTTTAATTACATTTAAAGCAGCCCTATATCGTATGAAGTAAAAGATATTTGAAAAATTCAAATGTTACACTAAGCTAAGCTGAGCTAAGCTGAGCTAAATCCAGACTGTGATTGTGAGAAAAAGTTGGTATCCCTGAAGAAGTTAAAGACATGCTTAAAAAGTATACGTTCAAAAACCTTTTCCATGCAGTTTAGTAAAGATATAGGTCTGTAGTTCTCTGCAAGTGATGGGTCTCCCTTTTTGAAGACAGCACAAACATGGGCAATTTTCCATGATTCTGGCATGGTACACTGAGATAAACAACAATTAAAAAGATCGCACAGAGGAGTTGAAAGTTGGCGATGAGCCTCACGCAGTACTCTGTTGCTTATTCCATCTGGACCCGAAGCCTTGTCAATTTTTAATGATTTCAAAATATCTTCTATTTCTGATGGAATTATAAAGATTGAACCTAAATTGCGCTGAGTGTTGTTTATATATAAGTTAGGTAATGCACTATTCTCTTCATTGATATGTGTTTGGTCTCTGAAATAATTATTCAATAACTTTGATTTTTCATTTGCATCAGTTAAATAATTACCCGTTAGAGGATCACGCAAAGGAGGTATTGCTTTCTGAGAGTTAGGTGAAATGAAGTGTTTCAGGATTTTCCACCAGTCCTTTGAAGAGAGAGAGCTAGACTTTAGTTATTCAGATAAGGTTAGATAATAATTTATTTTTTTGTCCTTAATTAGTGCTACCGTTGCATTTCTTATTTGTCTGAACTTGTTCCAATGATTGTTCGAGGTTTGTGTGTGTTTAGTTCGAGGTTTGTGTGTAGTTCGAGGTGTGTGTGTGTGTGTGTGTGTGTGTGTGTGTGTGTGTGTGTGTGTGTGTGTGTGTGTGTGTGTGTGTGTGTGTGTGTGTGTGTGTGTGTGTGTGTGTGTGTGTGTGTGTGTGTGTGTGTGTGTGTGTGTGTGTGTGTGTGTGTGTGTGTGTGTGTGTGTGTGTGTGTGTGGTGTGTGTGTGTGTGTGTGTGTGTGTGTGTGGTGTGTGTGTGTGTGTGTGTGTGTGTGGTGTGTGTGTGTGGGTGTGTGTGTGTGGTGTGTGTGTGTGTGTGTGTGTGTGTGTGTGTGTGTGTGTGTGTGTGTGTGTGTGTGTGTGGTGTGTGTGTGTGTGTGTGTGTGTGTGTGTGTGTGTGTGGTGTGTGTGTGTGTGGTGTGTGTGTGTGTGTGTGTGTGTGTGTGTGTGGTGTGGTGTGGTGTGTGTGTGTGTGTGTGTGTGTGGTGTGGTGTGTGTGTGGTGTGTGTGTGCGTGCGTGCGTGCGTGCGTGCGTGCGTGCGTGCGTGCGTGCGTGCGTGCGTGCGTGCGTGCGTGCGTGCGTGCGTGCGTGCGTGCGTGCGTGCGTGCGTGCGTGCGTGCGTGCGTGCGTGCGTGCGTGCGTGCGTGCGTGCGTGCGTGCGTGCGTGCGTGCGTGCGTGCGTGCGTGCGTGCGTGCGTGCGTGCGTGCGTGCGTGCGTGCGTGCGTGCGTGCGTGCGTGCGTGCGTGCGTGCGTGCGTGCGTGCGTGCGTGCGTGCGTGCGTGCGTGCGTGCGTGCGTGCGTGCGTGCGTGCGTGCGTGCGTGCGTGCGTGCGTGCGTGCGTGCGTGCGTGCGTGCGTGCGTGCGTGCGTGCGTGCGTGCGTGCGTGCGTGCGTGCGTGCGTGCGTGCGTGCGTGCGTGCGTGCGTGCGTGCGTGCGTGCGTGCGTGCGTGCGTGCGTGCGTGCGTGCGTGCGTGCGTGCGTGCGTGCGTGCGTGCGTGCGTGCGTGCGTGCGTGCGTGCGTGCGTGCGTGCGTGCGTGCGTGCGTGCGTGCGTGCGTGCGTGCGTGCGTGCGTGCGTGCGTGCGTGCGTGCGTGCGTGCGTGCGTGCGTGCGTGCGTGCGTGCGTGCGTGCGTGCGTGCGTGCGTGCGTGCGTGCGTGCGTGCGTGCGTGCGTGCGTGCGTGCGTGCGTGCGTGCGTGCGTGCGTGCGTGCGTGCGTGCGTGCGTGCGTGCGCGTGCGTGCGTGCGTGCGTGCGTGCGTGCGTGCGTGCGTGCGTGCGTGCGTGCGTGCGTGCGTGCGTGCGTGCGTGCGTGCGTGCGTGCGTGCGTGCGTGCGTGCGTGCGTGCGTGCGTGCGTGCGTGCGTGCGTGCGTGCGTGCGTGCGTGCGTGCGTGCGTGCGTGCGTGCGTGCGTGCGTGCGTGTAGTTCGAGGTGTGTGTGGGGCCATATCTTACGCGGCCTACACGGACAGGACGTGGATTTGTAATACTGCTTGGCTATACACCGACACGTGTCAAAGAACAATAACAATAGATGGCGCTAGCATATTAAACGGGTTGGATTGTCTCTCCTTATTCGAAAGACTGGGTTTAAAGTCTCAACAATAACATCAATTGAGTATCTCCAGCTATTCTTAGTGGGGATAGACCCCGGGTGTCCCTCCCCCTTCCCCGGGTGTCCCCTCCCCCGGGTGTCCCCTCCCCCTCCCCACCCCGGGTGTCCCCTCCCCCTCCCCCGGGTGTCCCCTCCCCCTCTCCCGGGTGTCCCCTCCCCATCCCCCGGATGTCCCCTCCCCATCCTCCGGGTGTCCCCTCCCCCTCCCCCGGAGCAGTATTTCCTCCACCAATAATAACTGGAGAGTCGACATATGATCTAAGCTGTTGGTGCAACATTTAAACCCCCAAAACAAAGAAACAGACATGTACATGTATAATATACAGTCTACATCCGTTATGTCAAAGTCGGTTATGTCGAATTCTCCGGTTATCTCGAAGTCGGATCAAAGTCCCGTTTCAAACCCTATCATTTTACATATCTGTTTATATCGAATTTCAAACTTCGGTTATGTCGAAATATTTTGTTCTGTCCGACGGAATTCGACATAACGGATGTAGACTGTAGTAAATATCTAAAATGACATATCGTCCATGCGGTGATGTGACCGTTTATTTGTTCTCGAATCAATCTGGTTCATTATTGGTGTTTGTGTCAATATATATACATGTATATACAGTAAAACCTGCCTTAAACAGCCAGCCAAGGGAATCACAGAAAGTGGCTGCTTAGCACAGGTGGCTGCTTAATAGAGGTCAAATGTATAATAAGACAACACATTGGTAATCTAGAAACTGGCTGCTTAATACAGATTGGCTGCTTAATAGAGGTGACCACTAACACAGGTTTGACTGTACTCTCTATAGATATATCTAAAATTCTTTTCTAGCAGCTTGGTTTATTTGCGCTTGAATCAATATGCTTCAGTAGTGATGCTTGTGTCGACGACTGTCAAAATATATATACATGTGTATGTCTGGTAACTTGCCTTAAAGCGGAACTATATCGGAAATATCGAAATAAAGAATTGTTTTTATAGAAAAATACCAGATATATAAAGAATAAAATCCAATGATTTTTACAGACGGATCTGTAGTCCAGTGGTAACACGCTGGACTGGTAATCCAGGGATCGCAGGTTCGATCCCCCATCTGACCATAATAAAATTAACAATCTTTCAGATGGGACGTTAAACCGAGGTCTCGTGTCGGTGCTTTACACCGTGCACGTAAAAGAACCAGAGGAGACTCTGAGGAGAGTCTGTATCCTCCAAAATCTAAAATGACTAATATCGTCAGGAGGCGTCGCTCATATGGGCAACCGGTAGCGACGATAAATAAACGTAAAACATAATATACATTGTGTTTTTAAAAAAATCAAATTTTCGAATAGAAACGAAAACTATCTAATAAATATTACATACACGAATTGTATATTAACCAATGCTGTCTGATAGAGAGCGATTACCCAGCGCGTGGCTAACCGATGCAGGAAATACATCTTGTACTTTCACTTTCAGACTATATTGAAAAAACACACTGACTACACATAATTATTCAAATTATAATGGAAGAAAGTGTAGTAGCATTGCTTTTTTGTACGTACAATTTTAAAATTTATAATATTTTAATATAGTGTCGCTTTAATGTTGTACACTGATTAATTTTTCAGGTCAATTTGGAAATTAAACGTTCTTCTTCTTTATATTAGTTTATAATTCAGGTTATAAAATTAAACGAAATAACGTGGTGGCTTGTTGGCTCTAGATTTCAGATAGTTCATTTGGTTCTGAACTGATCCTGGTTTCAGATAGTTCATTTGGTTCTGAACTGATCCTGGTTTCAGATAGTTCATTTGGTTCTGAACTGATCCTGGTTTCAGATAGTTCATTTGGTTTTGAACTGATCCTGGTTTCAGATAGTTCATTTGGTTCTGAACTAATTCTGGTTTCAGATAGTTCATTTGGTTCTGAACTGATCCTGGTTTCAGATAGTTCATTTGGTTTTGAACTGATCCTGGTTTCAGATAGTTCATTTGGTTCTGAACTGATCCTGGATTCAGATAGTTCATTTGGTTTTGAACTGATCCTGGTTTCAGATAGTTCATTTGGTTCTGAACTGATCCTGGTTTCAGATAGTTCATTTGGTTTTGAACTGATCCTGGTTTCAGATAGTTCATTTGGTTTTGAACTTATCCTGGTTTCAGATAGTTCATTTGGTTTTGAACTTATCCTGGTTTTTCAGATAGTTCATTTGGTTTTGAACTTATCCTGGTTTCAGATTGTTCATTTGGTTTTGTACTTATCCTGGTTTCAGATAGTTCATTTGGTTTTGTACTGCTCCTGGTGTCGTCGATTGATCACATTGTCTTAATTCACTCATCTCTAAGATGTTGTTCCGCGCTGGATCGGTGGCTATACAAGTTAGTGTTCACACGGGATCATTCATTTATATAACCTTTAGTTGGCACACGAAATTAATACGGTACATTATTGATGCTGGTGTCGGCGACTGGTCACATTAGCGTTATGCATTGGACGTGATAGGCGACTGGTCACATTAGCGTGTATGCATTAGACGTGATAGGCGACTGGTCACATTAGCATGTATGCATTAGACGTGATAGGCGACTGGTCACATTAGCGTTATGCATTAGACGTGATAGGCGACTGGTCACATTAGCGTGTATGCATTAGACGTGATAGGCGACTGGTCACATTAGCGTTATGCATTAGACGTGATAGGCGACTGGTCACATTAGCGTGTATGCATTAGACGTGATAGGCGACTGGTCACATTAGCGTGTATGCATTAGACGTGATAGGCGACTGGTCACATTAGCGTTATGCATTAGACGTGATAGGCGACTGGTCACATTAGCGTGATATGGGCTAAATAATAATGCTCAAAACTCAATTATACAAAATCTCATCTAAGGTGATTTGTATGCGTGCGCACTTAGGCTACATGTTGTTCTATAAATAAATAATATACTAAACTATATGCATGACTGCTACATCGGGGACGCCTGCAGGAGTATATTAGTCATTGTCATGGCCAGGAAAAAATAAAACGGAAACAAAAAACAGCAGACATTTTTTCTGTGTATGCGAGTATTTTTATGGGAGCAATTTTAACGAAACGCTAACAGTGACGTAGGGACATTAATAGCACCGCTGTTATGATTTGTTACTGGAATTGAAGCTACGCATATTGTTGAGCCGAAAACGACACATTTATGTTTTCTTTCATTATCTTCAGCCAAACATAAAGAATTTATCATCTAACTTTATAATTATTTATCCAGAAAGGATAAATAAAATAACAAACACAGGATAGGTGTACTCAACAAGTTTCATTGCATGCGTCACATTAAGTACACATACTGACGACACACATACAATTATTATGACAAATGACAGGTGTCTGTGCATTTATGACATGCATGTGAAAAACACTAAACACCCGGTATCTGTTTATAAAGTCCGGACATATATATGGGCAACCGGTAGCGACGATAAATAAACGTAAAACTCACACATAAAGTCCGGTGTCGCCGATCATAGCCGTTGGACTGATTATCCACGGATCGCAGGTTCGATCCCCCGTCTGACCCTAATACAATTAAAAGAGATTTAGTAATTTTAGATTTTTGGAGGATAGTGCAATGATACAGACAGAGACCCATTCCAGAGTCTCCTCTGGTTCTTTTTTTTAATTTTTTTATTTTGTGAGGCCCCTATCGGGTAACCTCCTTTATTTTGATACATAGATAACATACATACATTCATACATACATATTATACATGCATTACATCTATACATACATTGATATCACATATTGTTAAGCATTACATGTATTATTAGTTATTTAACATGTATATATATATATGTATTTTACAAATGTTTATGATTGAGAATAATGTACCTTGACAGAAAGAGTACCAACATTCCTTAACATTTTGATAGATGGACAAATGCAAGGAGAAAAAATAACAGCAAAAAGCATAAACGTAGTTGGGTATAAGTGATCGTTTCCATTTGACAATATTAATGTACTATCTTTTTAAACTCGGGGTTCAGTGCATGATTTAAGAAAAAAGAGACCATTTCCGATTGTGTTGCTCTAATTTGTTTCTTTCCAGTGCTATGGCCTTTTCTAGATTAATTCTTATATCTAAGTATCTTTTAAAATGCTCGAAATGGGGAATAGTTTTCATATACTTCATTCTAAAAATAAAAAATGTGCACAAAATAATAATGTAATTTATACATCTGTATGATTTAGAATTTTGTGTTCTACCAAAACATATGTCTGCTATGTTGAACACAACAGTAATATTCTTGGATATCCTGGTTCTTTTACGTGCACGGTGTACAGCACCAACACGAGAACTCGGTTTAAAGTCCCAACTGAAAGACTGTTAATTTTATTATGGTCAGACGAGGGATCGAACCTGCGATCCCTGGATTACCAGTCCAGCGTGCTACAACTGGTCTACAAATCCGCCTGTTCCCGCTTTCACGCTCGCCTGCATATACTAGCGTGGTTTCGTCATACTTGTTGCTTCATTCATACAACAAATTGAGAAACTTGTAGAGCGAGATAGAACTATATAAATACATAGTTTTAAACATTTTGGAATATTTTTAGTTGTTCAGTTTGTGTTTTGTGATGATATATCTTTGATGGAATCCTTCGTATTTCATTTTCATGTAATAATAATCATATACTGTATGTGTGCGTTTTTTTTATGTCCTCTAGTATATAATGTATGTGTGCGTTTTCTATGTCCTCTAGTATATAATGTATGTGTGCGTTTTCTATGTCCTCTAGTATATAATGTATGTGTGCGTTTTTTTATGTCCTCTAGTATATAATGTATGTGTGCGTTTTCTATGTCCTCTAGTATATAATGTATGTGTGCGTTTTCTATGTCCTCTAGTATATAATGTATGTGTGCGTTTTCTATGTCCTCTAGTATATACTGTATGTGTGCGTTTTTTATGTCCTCTGTATATAATGTATGTGTGCGTTTTCTATGTCCTCTAGTATATAATGTATGTGTGCGTTTTCTATGTCCTCTAGTATATAAGTAGGTGTGCGTTTCTATGTCCTCTAGTATATAATGTAGTGTGCGTTTTTATGTCCTCTAGTATATAATGTAGTGTGCGTTTTCTATGTCCTCTAGTATATAATGTAGTGTGCGTTTCTATGTCCTCTAGTATATAATGTATGTGTGCTTTTTCTATGTCTAGTATATAATGTAGTGTGCTTTTCTATGTCCTCTAGTATATATGTATGTGTGCGTTTTAGTTTGTTTTGTTGTGTGGTTTTTATGTCTCTAGTATTAATGTATGTGTGCTTTTCTATGTCCTCTAGTATATAATGTATGTGTGCGTTTTCTATGTCCTCTAGTATATAATGTAGGTGTGCGTTTTCTATGTCCTCTAGTATACATAATCATATAATGTGATTAAGGTGGCTGACTTGTATACCACTGTAACCTATCACTGATGGTCACGGGTTCGATCCCCGCTCAGACCGTATATAAAAAAGTTGTCAGCTTCTTGCGGAAGTTGGTGCACCAAGTACAGGTTAACAGCTCGGGCATGCCCAGGAAAGATGTGTTAGGTAAGCTGCCCGTAGCTCACATGTGCAATCGGTAGCGACGTTAAATAAACTTAAAAAACATACAAAACACAATGTATGCAGCAGGCTGCCAAGACTTCTGAACAGCTGACACGAAGCAGCTACAGAATTTTAACGCAAATGCACCAATAATAGTATACGCGTCACAATCTGCACGTCGCTTCGTGGCATGTCTCATCCAATTATCGCGTCTGTTTTTAAAATGTTCTTATTGATTTTAAGTTCTTAAGTCTTTTGTCTTTCTTATATATAATATTATTCTTCCGTATTTTTATTTCTGTGTTATATCTCATGCATATATCTCTGCTTAAAGGCCTGCAGTTTGACCCCGTCCAATTGTAAAGATTTATACTTTACTACCTGTTCCATGTGATTAGTGGCTTGTATCAACAATGTGGCAGTACATTCAGTATAATTTGGCGTAGGTAGGTATTTTCTAACGGTTAATATGCACGATCACTCTGTGAGCTGAGAATTAGTCAAAATGAGGCCCTGACAATTTAAGTAAACGTATATTATTGATTGTAAAGAAAATTGATAGTTATGAGTATTCAAACTACATAATCCAGATCAGCCCAGGGACATAGATTACATGTTATGTAGGTGCCTCATCAGTCGTAGCGTAATCACTGAGACTGATACTTTCTATACATGTATAATGTGCGCTATGGTTGTGATCTGTGCAATCTAATTCAAAATTCAGTTCATGTGTTGACCTAATCAAATATGTATGTATATAATATGTATGTATTTATATGAATAAACTATATGTGTTCGTTATATGGTAACCTTCATACTTCATTTAATTATATATCTACAGTATTATTCGCAAGTTTTCTGTTATATTTTAAATATTTCTCTGTGTCAGTGTGTGTTTACCGATATTGATGCTACATAATAATCACAGTGAATGCTATGAGTACATGTATAATATTATAATTATAATCTCTTGAACATACGAGTATTACACATATTCTGCCGATTTCTACAAGATGCCATTGAGTAAAATAACAATGTATGTAACTGATGAGCAGAGAAAGGAATTGCTGACTTTCTTGCAAAATAAGAACTGGGACGTAGAGATGGAAATAGAAGAAACAGCCACCGCCATGCCCGTTGCAGAGGCTGCTTACGTACCTCCTCCTATGCCTCATCATGCGTGCGTGCGTGCGTGTGTGCGTGCGTGCGTGCGTGCGTGCGTGTGTGCTACTGCACGAGTTATGTATGGTAAATGGAAGGATAATCTAAACTGTCTTCCCTATCCAAAAATAGAACCATTATAATTTAAAATCAAATGTCACCTCCCTTCCCTATCCCTCCCTGCCCTATCCCTCCCTTCCCTATCCCTCCCTGCCCTATCCCTCCCTTCCCTATCCCTGCCCTATCCCTCCCTTCCCTATCCCTCCCTGCCCTATCCATCCCTCCAAATAGTCTCTCTTTCCTTCCCTACACTCCCCATACCATGCCATGTCATGTCATCCGCATTTAATTTGTTCTCTAAAATGCAGAGTAGAGATGTAGATAAACCGACACATTTATAAGTGCAACAAAACTGCTTAAGATAAAATTGAATTGAAATTAATGTATTATTTTGCACACAATTTGGATTATATACAAATACAAGCTATGCAATTCATATGCAACGTACGAGTATGTAATTTGTAATTTGTAATTGTAATTTGTTGTGTTAGGTGTTATATTCTATAATATACTATTGCACTTGTGGTGTACATGTTATTCGCTTGTGTTGGTTTTCCCACAGTGTGGTGTCATGCATTGCACACGAGTTGTCATGCATGGAATGTAGTTAGGTTTTACCCCACATCTTTTCAAAGCTACACACCATGACAAATATATATGCATTAAGTTTCGTCGATACGTTTATTTTATTTGATGAGTATAGTGGATTTGCCTAGGTGTGAGGAGGCTTTTAACGAATGTTTTAGACAGTTTACATGTGTTCTGATTCACAGATTACGTTAATATAGAGGTATAAAAGTGTACACAAAGTGTATATCTCATAAGATGCCACTATACTTGAAGGAGCAAGATATTTATTTTTAAATGAGTAGTTACAGTGGCAGAATGGTACGTATAATGTTTGTGTAACAATATGTGTTTATATCTAGTGGTTTTCTACACTCTGATACTTTATAATGAACATTAACCGCCTTTATGTACGATTGACATCACGAATGACCACATATACGCTTTCATCCGTGCCAACGAGAGTGATTAATATAAGTTGTTAAAACTTGCTTCGCAATCGTTGTAAAATAAATAAAGTTTAAAGATTGGCATAATGTTATTGGTCAGCACATCTTTGGCATCAACTCCGCGGAAACGTGAAAGACGACCTGTGTGCATGTGCATCTATAAAAGAGCAAATTGGGATCAAACAAAGTCGGAATTATGTTCTTGTCGCGACAAATGTTCATCATCAAAGCATTCTTCTAGTGTCGAAAACATCTGGGACGATTTTAAATCATCTCAACCATGAATAGAAACATTCCAACTGGATCTCGGAAAGTTGATCGTAAGAAAGTGCATACTGGGCTTCGTACATCGGTTTCTGTACCATTGAGTAATGTATACCGTGACATCAAGAAAGACATAAATATAAACTACATGAATCCTATAACTGTACCATTGAGGAATGTATACCGTGACATCAAGAAATACATAAATATAAACTACATGAATCCTATAACTGTACCATTGAGTACTGTATACCGTGACATCAAGAAAGACATGAATATAAACTACATGAATCCTATAACTGTACCATTGAGTAATGTATACCGTGACATCAAGAAAGACATAAATATAAACTACATGAATCCTATAACTGTACCATTGAGTAATGTATACCGTGACATCAAGAAATACATACATATAAACTACATGAATCCTATAACTGTACCATTGAGTAATGTATACCGTGACATCAAGAAATACATAAATATAAACTACATGAATCCTATAACTGTACCATTGAGTAATGTACACCGTGACATCAAGAAATACATCAATATAAACTACATGAATCCTATAACTGTACCATTGAGGAATGTATACCGTGACATCAAGAAATACATAAATATAAACTACATGAATCCTATAACTGTACCATTGAGTACTGTATACCGTGACATCAAGAAAGACATGAATATAAACTACATGAATCCTATAACTGTACCATTGAGTAATGTATACCGTGACATCAAGAAAGACATAAATATAAACTACATGAATCCTATAACTGTACCATTGAGTAATGTATACCGTGACATCAAGAAAGACATCAATATAAACTACATGAATCCTATAACTGTACCATTGAGTAATGTATACCGTGACATCAAGAAATACATACATATAAACTACATGAATCCTATAACTGTACCAGTGAGTAATGTATACGGTGACATCAAGAAATACATAAATATAAACTACATGAATCCTATAATGTACCATTGAGTATGTATACGGTGGCATCAAGAAAGACATAAATATAAACTACATGAATCCAATACTGTACCATTGAGTAATGTGTACCGTGACATCAAGAAAGACATAAATATAAACTACATGAATCCAATAACTGTACCATTGAGTAATGTGTACCGTGACATCAGAAAGACATAAATATAAACTTCATGATCCTATAACTGTACCATTGAGTAATGTTACCGTGACATCAAAAAAGACATAAATATAAACTACATGAATCCTATAACTGTA
>JABXNX010000072.1:67531-86864 GCA_014843695.1 Archivesica marissinica | reverse complement strand
TCAACATTACATGCCATAGAATAATGACCCCCCCACCCCACACCCTATGTGTACACTATGCGAGTGAGGGCAAGTCAACTTTACATGCCATAGAATAATAATAGATAGGTCATTATTCTATAGCATGGAATGTTTTATGTTTATTTATCGTCGCTACCAGTTGCCTCGATGAGCGATGCCCCAAGAAGAGATTAGTGATTTTAGATTTTTGGAGGATAGTGCAATGATACAGGCAGAGACCCATTCCAGAATCTCCTCTGGTTATAATACGTGTAAGGTGTAGACCACCGACACGATACCTCGGTTTAAAGTCCCACCTATTAATTTTATTAGAGTCAGACGGGGGATTTAACATGCAATCCCTGGATTCCCAGTCTATTGTGTTAACCACTGGACTACGTATTCATCTACAAGTTAACCACTGGACTACGTATTCATCTACAAGTTTGAATATCACTTCAATTCTTAACTGGGCCACTGGTATGAAGGCCCTGATGCCATAACCACTAGGCCATGGAGACTGTTAATCTATCCAGGTATATCTAATAAAACTCCCAGTGTTCTGGTTCCCATGACAACACAAATGTGTGGAATTTTGACTGACGACTTATATCAACATCCTGCACTGGGGCCGATCCCGTATCAACAACTGCCCAACCGTCCTCCATGTCATGGCGCACCAACGCCTGTTTCTCAAGATTGGTAACGAGATTGATAATATCCCGATAACCACGTCCTATTGTAACAATTCCTTGAGTTTTATCGCTCCCATTCGATATCGGCATCGTGCCTTGCCGGGTATTTCTCCTGTGTAGAGTATCTGTCAATTTATGCTCCCCCATTTGTGCTTGTTTATTCAACTGGTTAACCGATACCACTGGACCAAGATGTAGAATGGCTTTGCAGTAAAATTCTTCATCTCCATGACAACGGAACACACTATATGGATGCATTGCGATTGCGTCTGCTACAATGACACATCCCCAGGTCGTACCGACATACAGATACTGTCCAACAGCTGACAGAGCTGTAACTTGGTAATGATTGGCTGAAATAATTATGATACATATGCTTAAATGTAACTGGCTGAATAATTATGATACATATTGTTTAAATGTAATTGGCTGAAAAAATTATGATACATATTGTTTAAATGTAATTGGCTGAATAATTATGATACATCTGTTTAACCCATTCAACACCAAGTAACTGACATGGACTGGTGCGTGATATTTTTAGACCAATAAATTAAGAAAATTACATTTGGATCAGTTCATTTATCAAAATGGGTAATTTTGTCTAAAAATAGTAATATTACTGGCAAAAAGTGCAGATCCTGATCTCACGAGCCGGCTCATTTGGATCTACACTTTTTGTAAGCCTATTTAGAGGTATGTGGTGTTGAAAAGGTTAAATGTAATTACGGCTATCCGATAAGCACAGTGGTTATCGCACTCACTTTTCATCAATGCAAACCGTGTTCGATCCTCGGACTGGGAAGTATGTGAGATGGTACGGTGGTCGCCAGATCGGACAGGTGGGTTTTCTCCGGGTACTCCGGTTTCCTCCCACACGAATGACCACATATACGTTTTCATCCGTGCCAACGAAAGTGATTAATATAAGTTGTTAGAACTAAAACAAAAAAAGTTTAAACTTTAAATGTAATTGGCTGAAATAGTTATGATACATATGCTTAAACAGTTTGTTAGTGCACCCACCCTATCTTCATCAAACCTCATTGAGAAGGTATGAAACTGGCTGTTAAAGGAAGGCTAATGATGATGTTTGTTCTCTATGTAACCTACCATCACTGATAGTCACGGGTTCGAGCCCCGCTCAGACCGTGTCTCTTGATATGAAAAGGTTGACAGTTTCTTACGGAGGTTGGTGCACCAAGTACTGGTTAAGCGCTGAAGCCTGCACAGGAAAGGTGTTGCTAGGTAAACTGCCCGTCGCTCTAATTGGCAACCGGTAGCAATGTTAAATAAATTTGTTTTTGGAGTTGAGGTCATATGATGACACTCAAGCTATTATGGATGGAGGAAGAACACGGGTGGTCCTACGAGCAGTATTCATGTACGAACAGACACTGGGTAGAACCACTGACCTTTGATTTGACACCCCCCAGTGGGATTCGAACCTACAGTGGCGAGGGGCAAATTATTTGAAATCAACCTTAAAGGACGGCAGACGAATATTAGATGAAAATTTAAAAATTAGCTGATGTTGAGATTCGGTCATCTGACACGTTGCACTGTGTAACAAGACTCCAATTTATATGGAAAATCAAATTGATTGTGTATAGGTTATACGTTGAAGCAGTTTAAGATATTAATTTTGAGGGCACAAAGTAGTTATGGGAAATGAATATACTAAATCTGCTGCATTCAACCTATTGCCATTTAACAGTTGGTCCATGTAATCTGAACATTTAACAGGTGGTCCGCATAATCTGAACATTTAACAGTTGGTCCGCATAATCTGAACATTTAACAGTTGGTCTGCATAATCTGAACATTTAACAGTTGGTCCGCGTAATCTGAACATTTAACAGTTGGTCCGCGTAATCTGAACATTTAACAGTTGGTCCGTGTAATCTGAACATTTAACAGTTGGTCCGCATAATCTGGACATTTAACAGTTGGTCTGCATAATCTGAACATTTAACAGTTGGTCTGAGTAATCTGAACATTTAACAGTTGGTCCGCATAATCTGAACATTTAACTGTTGGTCTGAGTAATCTGAACATTTAACAGTTGGTCTGCGTAATTTGAACATTTAACAGTTGGTCCGCATAATCTGAACACTTAACAGTTGGTCCGAGTAATATGAACATTTAACAGTTGGTCCGCGTAATCTGAACATTTAACAGTTGGTCCGTGTAATCTGAACATTTAACAGTTGGTCCACGTAATCTGAACATTTAACAGTTGGTCCGTGTAATCTGAACATTTAACAGTTGGTCCGCATAATCTGGACATTTAACAGTTGGTCCGCATAATCTGAACATTTAACAGTTGGTCTGAGTAATATGAACATTTAACAGTTGGTCAGCATAATCTGAACATTTAACAGTTGGTCTGAGTAATATGAACATTTAACAGTTGGTCAGCATAATCTGAACATTTAACAGTTGGTCTGCATAATTTGAACATTTAACAGTTGGTCCGCATAATCTGAACATTTAACAGTTGGTCTGAGTAATCTGAACATTTAACAGTTGGTCTGAGTAATATGAACATTTAACAGTTGGTCAGCATAATCTGAACATTTAACAGTTGGTCTGCGTAATTTGAACATTTAACAGTTGGTAAGCATAATCTGAACATTTAACAGTTGGTCTGCATAATTTGAACATTTAACAGTTAGTCCGCGTAATCTAAACATTTAACAGTTGGTTCGCGTAATTTTCGTTTCATGGAAAGCAGACAGATGTAAACATTGGTATTGTACAGAACTGTAAAAAATCAACAAAAAGGAGAAAAACTGCGCTTTGCAAGTGTTAGTGTGACGGCAATAAAAGCGTTTTAGAACTTTGTTAATAAAAAAAACTATTTTATTGACATTCGGGGAACAGTCAAAACAATTGCACCAACATTGGACGACACAATGAACTATTGCCCTCGGCTTTGGGCATGCGACCTCAGGCAATAGTTAATCTGGTTGTGTACAGCATCTTGGGGCAATAGTTTTGACTGTTCCCCGATTGGCAATGAAATTTCAAGAGGGCATTACAGCTACCAGGCAACAGTCAATTTTCTTAGCACTCATTTCTCACCTACCTAATATTAAAGTCTCTCTTTGCGTTTTCTTTTCTTCAAACAGCAATATAAAGCAACAATTCATATGCGCATATATCGCAGAATTAACATTAGAAAACCACCACTTACTAAGTTATTGATGAGTCCAGATAACCATAAAGGGAGGGAATTTACAAAGATTACTTTGTGGACAAATGTTTAAACATTTTACTGAGAAATGGAAATTTCTAATCATTGATTCAGTCGGGCTGAATTTGTAGGCCCGAGTAATAAATTGAGTACCTAGCACATCGAAAATATTTAATCCTAGAACGTCATTGTATGTCAGGGGCATGGCTAGCCAATTATAGTTTTAGGCCAGAGTAATAGCTTGAGCCCCGGGAAAACGTTGAATCCTAGAACATGGTGTACTCTGACGCATGTTAATGTACGCTTTAGATGTTCAAGATGTATTTTTCAAAATGCTACCAAATTGAGTCAAAAATTGCTGTACAGAGATGACTAGTCACATTGGTTACAAACATTTACATGTATATATATATTAGGGATGGCAACGAATATTCGAATATTCACTCGGACGTCCGAATATCCAAATACTATTTCCAGTATTCGAATATCCGGAAAAAATATTATATTTGCAAAAATGAAATAAACTGTCATCAATCAGGTACATTGTTTTCGTTTGAAACCATTATAAATCCTTCCAATACAGTTCAAGTGACAATGGCTTCATTTGTGAAAATGCCCATGAATGTACAGTGGCCGATAACAATAACTGAATGAGTCATAGTCATATTTGCATGGCCTTCCTTACATGAAGAAGATGATGTCAACGCGTAAAACAGATATCAGATTAATTTAGCAATTTTTATAAGAGCTTGAGTGATTTTGCGTTTTTGATAGAATTAGATCAAATATTCGAATATTCGAATACCATCCAAATAGCGAAATCGCTATTCGTTGCCATCCCTAATATTTGACCGTCTGTAGGGACTGTGGTGTCTATACATGTACCTTCAAACTTCCTCGCTTTCTGTACGTAGTAACTGTCTGTAGCAGGAATTTTGTTGGAGCAATCCAACATCCCCGTTACTTTCTGCTCATCCGTGTCCCAGCGGAATACTTTACTCCCTGAATATATAAACAGTGATATAACAATAGCATAATGCAATACTTTACTCCATGAATATATCAACAGTGATATAACAATAGCATAATGCAATACTTTACTCCCTGAATATATAAACAGTGAGACAACAATAGCATAATGCAATACTTTACTCCATGAATATATAAACAGTGAGATAACAATAGCATAATGCAATACTTTACTCCCTGAATATATAAACAGTGAGATAACAATAGCATAATGCAATACTTTACTCCCTGAATATATAAACAGTGAGATAACAATAGCATAATGCAATACTTTACTCCATGGATATATAAACAGTGAGATAACAATAGCATAATGCAATACTTTACTCCCTGAATATATAAACAGTGAGATAACAATAGCATAATGCAATACTTTACTCCCTGAATATATAAACAGTGAGATAACAATAGCATAATGCAATACTTTACTTCCTGAATATATAAACAGTGAGATAACAATAGCATAATGCAATACTTTACTCCCTGAATATATAAACAGTGAGATAACAATAGCATAATGCAATACTTTACTCCCTGAATATATAAACAGTGAAATATCAATAGCATAATGCAATACTTTACTCCCTGAATAAACAGTCAGATAACAATAGCATAATGGAATACTTTACTTCCTGAATATATAAACAGTCAGATAAAAATAGCATAATGCAATACTTTACTCCCTGAATATATAAACAGTCAGATAACAATAACATAATGGAATACTTTACTCCCTGAATATATAAACAGTGAGATAACAATAGCATAATGGAATACTTTACTCCCTGAATATATAAACAGTGAGATAACAATAGCATAATGGAATACTTTACTCCCTGAATATATCAACAGTGAGATAACAATAGCATAATGGAATACTTTACTCCCTGAATATATAAACAGTGAGATAACAATAGCATAATGGAATACTTTACTCCCTGAATATATCAACAGTGAGATAACAATAGCATAATGGAATACTTTACTCCCTGAATATATAAACAGTGAGATAACAATAGCATAATGGAATACTTTACTCCCTGAATATATCAACAGTGAGATAACAATAGCATAATGGAATACTTTACTCCCTGAATATATAAACAGTGAGATAACAATAGCATAATGGAATACTTTACTCCCTGAATATACAAACAGTGAGATAACAATAGCATAATGGAATACTTTACTCCCTGAATATATAAACAGTGAGATAACAATAGCATAATGCAATACTTTACTCCCTGAATATATAAACAGTCAGATAACAATAGCATAATGGAATACTTTACTCCCTGAATATATAAACAGTGATATAACAATAGCATAATGCAATACTTTACTCCCTGAATATATAAACAGTGAGATAACAATAGCATAATGCAATACTTTACTCCCTGAATATATAAACAGTGATATAACAATAGCATAATGCAATACTTTACTCCCTGAATATATAAACAGTGAAATAACAATAGCATAATGCAATACTTTACTCCCTGAATATATAAACAGTGAGACAACAATAGCATAATGCAATACTTTACTCCCTGAATATATAAACAGTGAGACAACAATAGCATAATGCAATACTTTACTCCATGAATATATAAACAGTGAGATAACAATAGCATAATGCAATACTTTACTCCATGAATATATAAACAGTGAGATAACAATAGCATAATGCAATACTTTACTCCATGGATATATAAACAGTGAGATAACAATAGCATAATGCAATACTTTACTCCCTGAAAATATAAACAGTGAGATAACAATAGCATAATGCAATACTTTACTCCCTGAATATATAAACAGTGAGATAACAATAGCATAATGCAATACTTTACTCCCTGAATATATAAACAGTGAGATAACAATAGCATAATGCAATACTTTACTCCCTGAATATATAAACAGTGAGATAACAATAGCATAATGCAATACTTTACTCCCTGAATATATAAACAGTGAAATATCAATAGCATAATGCAATACTTTACTCCCTGAATATATAGTCAGATAACAATAGCATAATGCAATACTTTACTCTCTGAATATATAAACAGTCAGATAACAATAGCATAATGGAATACTTTACTTCCTGAATATATAAACAGTCAGATAAAAATAGCATAATGCAATACTTTACTCCCTGAATATATAAACAGTCAGATAACAATAACATAATGGAATACTTTACTCCCTGAATATATAAACAGTGAGATAACAATAGCATAATGGAATACTTTACTCCCTGAATATATAAACAGTGAGATAACAATAGCATAATGGAATACTTTACTCCCTGAATATATCAACAGTGAGATAACAATAGCATAATGGAATACTTTACTCCCTGAATATATAAACAGTCAGATAACAATAGCATAATGGAATACTTTACTCCCTGAATATATCAACAGTGAGATAACAATAGCATAATGGAATACTTTACTCCCTGAATATATAAACAGTGAGATAACAATAGCATAATGCAATACTTTACTCCCTGAATATATAAACAGTGAGATAACAATAGCATAATGGAATACTTTACTCCCTGAATATATAAACAGTGAGATAACAATAGCATAATGGAATACTTTACTCCCTGAATATACAAACAGTGAGATAACAATAGCATAATGGAATACTTTACTCCCTGAATATATAAACAGTGAGATAACAATAGCATAATGGAATACTTTACTCCATGAATATATAAACAGTGAGATAACAATAGCATAATGGAATACTTTACTCCCTGAATATACAAACAGTGAGATAACAATAGCATAATGGAATACTTTACTTCCTGAATATATAAACAGTCAGATAAAAATAGCATAATGCAATACTTTACTCCCTGAATATATAAACAGTGATATAACAATAGCATAATGCAATACTTTACTCCCTGAATATATGAACAGTGAGATAACAATAGCATAATGGAATACTTTACTTCCTGCTCATCCGTGTCCCAGCGGAATACTTTACTCCATGAATATATAAACAGTGAGATAACAATAGCATAATGCAATACTTTACTCCCTGAATATATAAACAGTGAGATAACAATAGCATAATGCAATACTTTATTCCATGAATATATAAACAGTGAGATAACAATAGCATAATGCAATACTTTACTCCATGAATATACAAACAGTGAGATAACAATAGCATAATGCAATACTTTACTCCATGGATATATAAACAGTGAGATAACAATAGCATAATGCAATACTTTACTCCATGAATATATAAACAGTGAGATAAAAATAGCATAATGCAATACTTTACTCCATGGATATATAAACAGTGAGATAACAATAGCATAATGCAATACTTTACTCCCTGAATATATAAACAGTGATATAACAATAGCATAATGCAATATTTTACTCCCTGAATATATAAACAGTGAGATAACAATAGCATAATGCAATACTTTACTCCCTGAATATATAAACAGTGAGATAACAATAGCATAATGCAATACTTTACTCCATGAATATATCAACAGTGAGATAACAATAGCATAATGCAATACTTTACTCCCTGAATATATGAACAGTGATATAACAATAGCATAATGCAATACTTTACTCCATGAATATATCAACAGTGAGATAACAATAGCATAATGCAATACTTTACTCCCTGAATATATAAACAGTCAGATAACAATAGCATAATGGAATACTTTACTCCCTGAATATATAAACAGTGATATAACAATAGCATAATGCAATACTTTACTCCCTGAATATATAAACAGTGAGATAACAATAGCATAATGCAATACTTTACTCCCTGAATATATAAACAGTGATATAACAATAGCATAATGCAATACTTTACTCCCTGAATATATAAACAGTGAAATAACAATAGCATAATGCAATACTTTACTCCCTGAATATATAAACAGTGAGACAACAATAGCATAATGCAATACTTTACTCCCTGAATATATAAACAGTGAGACAACAATAGCATAATGCAATACTTTACTCCATGAATATATAAACAGTGAGATAACAATAGCATAATGCAATACTTTACTCCATGAATATATAAACAGTGAGATAACAATAGCATAATGCAATACTTTACTCCATGGATATATAAACAGTGAGATAACAATAGCATAATGCAATACTTTACTCCCTGAATATATAAACAGTGAGATAACAATAGCATAATGCAATACTTTACTCCCTGAATATATAAACAGTGAGATAACAATAGCATAATGCAATACTTTACTCCCTGAATATATAAACAGTGAGATAACAATAGCATAATGCAATACTTTACTCCCTGAATATATAAACAGTGAAATATCAATAGCATAATGCAATACTTTACTCCCTGAATATATAGTCAGATAACAATAGCATAATGCAATACTTTACTCTCTGAATATATAAACAGTCAGATAACAATAGCATAATGGAATACTTTACTTCCTGAATATATAAACAGTCAGATAAAAATAGCATAATGCAATACTTTACTCCCTGAATATATAAACAGTCAGATAACAATAACATAATGGAATACTTTACTCCCTGAATATATAAACAGTGAGATAACAATAGCATAATGGAATACTTTACTCCCTGAATATATAAACAGTGAGATAACAATAGCATAATGGAATACTTTACTCCCTGAATATATCAACAGTGAGATAACAATAGCATAATGGAATACTTTACTCCCTGAATATATAAACAGTCAGATAACAATAGCATAATGGAATACTTTACTCCCTGAATATATCAACAGTGAGATAACAATAGCATAATGGAATACTTTACTCCCTGAATATATAAACAGTGAGATAACAATAGCATAATGCAATACTTTACTCCCTGAATATATAAACAGTGAGATAACAATAGCATAATGGAATACTTTACTCCCTGAATATATAAACAGTGAGATAACAATAGCATAATGGAATACTTTACTCCCTGAATATACAAACAGTGAGATAACAATAGCATAATGGAATACTTTACTCCCTGAATATATAAACAGTGAGATAACAATAGCATAATGGAATACTTTACTCCATGAATATATAAACAGTGAGATAACAATAGCATAATGGAATACTTTACTCCCTGAATATACAAACAGTGAGATAACAATAGCATAATGGAATACTTTACTTCCTGAATATATAAACAGTCAGATAAAAATAGCATAATGCAATACTTTACTCCCTGAATATATAAACAGTGATATAACAATAGCATAATGCAATACTTTACTCCCTGAATATATGAACAGTGAGATAACAATAGCATAATGGAATACTTTACTTCCTGCTCATCCGTGTCCCAGCGGAATACTTTACTCCATGAATATATAAACAGTGAGATAACAATAGCATAATGCAATACTTTACTCCCTGAATATATAAACAGTGAGATAACAATAGCATAATGCAATACTTTATTCCATGAATATATAAACAGTGAGATAACAATAGCATAATGCAATACTTTACTCCATGAATATACAAACAGTGAGATAACAATAGCATAATGCAATACTTTACTCCATGGATATATAAACAGTGAGATAACAATAGCATAATGCAATACTTTACTCCATGAATATATAAACAGTGAGATAAAAATAGCATAATGCAATACTTTACTCCATGGATATATAAACAGTGAGATAACAATAGCATAATGCAATACTTTACTCCCTGAATATATAAACAGTGATATAACAATAGCATAATGCAATATTTTACTCCCTGAATATATAAACAGTGAGATAACAATAGCATAATGCAATACTTTACTCCCTGAATATATAAACAGTGAGATAACAATAGCATAATGCAATACTTTACTCTGAATTAAACAGTGAGATAACAATAGCATAATGCAATACTTTACTCCTGTATATAAACAGTGAGATAACAATAGCATAATGCAATACTTTACTCCATGAATATATAAACAGTGAGATAACAATAGCATAATGCAATACTTTACTCCATGAATATAAACAGTGAGATAACAATAGCATAATGCAATACTTTACTCCCTGAATATATAAACAGTGAGATAACAATAGCATAATGCAATACTTTACTCCCTGAATATATAAACAGTGAGATAACAATAGCATAATGCAATACTTTACTCCCTGAATATATAAACAGTGATATAACAATAGCATAATGCAATACTTTACTCCATGAATATATCAACAGTGAGATAACAATAGCATAATGCAATACTTTACTCCATGAATATATAAACAGTGAGATAACAATAGCATAATGCAATACTTTACTCCCTGAATATATAAACAGTGAGATAACAATAGCATAATGCAATACTTTACTCCCTGAATATATAAACAGTGAGATAACAATAGCATAATGCAATACTTTACTCCCTGAATATATAAACAGTGAGATAACAATAGCATAATGCAATACTTTACTCCATGAATATATAAACAGTGAGATAACAATAGCATAATGCAATACTTTACTCCATGAATATATAAACAGTGAGATAACAATAGCATAATGCAATACTTTACTCCATGAATATATAAACAGTGAGATAACAATAGCATAATGCAATACTTTACTCCATGATATATAAACAGTGAGATAACAATAGCATAATGCAATACTTTACTCCCTGAATATATAAACAGTGAGATAACAATAGCATAATGCAATACTTTACTCCCTGAATATATTTAAACAGTGAGATAACAATAGCATAATGCAATACTTTACTCCCTGAATATATAAACAGTGAGATAACAATAGCATAATGCAATACTTTACTCCATGAATATATCAACAGTGAGATAACAATAGCATAATGCAATACTTTACTCCCTGAATATATAAACAGTGATATAACAATAGCATAATGCAATACTTTACTCCATGAATATATCAACAGTGAGATAACAATAGCATAATGCAATACTTTACTCCATGAATATATAAACAGTGAGATAACAATAGCATAATGCAATACTTTACTCCCTGAATATATAAACAGTGAGATAACAATAGCATAATGCAATACTTTACTCCCTGAATATATAAACAGTGAGATAACAATAGCATAATGCAATACTTTACTCCCTGAATATATAAACAGTGATATAACAATAGCATAATGCAATACTTTACTCCATAAATATATCAACAGTGAGATAACAATAGCATAATGCAATACTTTACTCCCTGTATATAAATAGTTTATACAAATTTATTTTAGCTCGATTGCGAAACAAGTTCTTATAACTTATATTAATCACTCTCGAGAGCTCATTCCTGATCGAATACATCGCCACAAGGGAGAGAGAAGAGGCAACGTAGAATTTAAATGCCTTGCCTAAGGGCATAATCGTAACTGATCCAGCGGGGCTTGAACTCCAGGCCTTTCGCACCTGAAGCTAACATGCTACCATTGCGCTATCACGACTCCCTGTGTATATAAACAGTGAGGTAACAATAGCATAATAATTTAGCTTAGGGTTAAATAACAGAAGAACACCTTATTAGTAATTAAGCTTCATCCATTTGCAGTCAAACCTGTATTAACCCACTTCATTCTGGGTCCATTTAAAGACAATGATACAGACAAAGATCCATTCCAGAGTCTCCTCTGGTTCTTTTACGTACACGGTGCATAGCACCAACACAAAACATTGGTTTAAAGTCCCATCTGAAAGACTGTTAATTCTATTAGGGTCTGATGGGGTATCGAACCTGCTTTCCCTGGATTACCAGTCCAACGTGTTAACCACTGAACTACAGATCTGTCTATGAGAATAACATTTATCAGGTAACATGTATTTATAACCTATAATCTAATTGGGAGAACAGATCATGTGTAGTACTGTGCTATACTATACCAGTTGGACGACATTAAAATGGGGGTGTAACTGTAGCGTGTCGAATGGCGATTTATAATATTGTGCAATGTTTACTTCTGAATTTTTCCAATTTACAATAAACGTAAAACACACACATTGTTATTCATAATGATAGTCTGGTTGATATTATACTTGTCTAAACCTTGTAGATAATTAGTTTGAAGTTACAGTCAAACCTGTCTTAGGCAGCCAGCCAAGGGAATCCCAGAAAGTGGCTGCTTAGCACAGGTGGCTGCTTAATAGAGGTCAAATATATAATAAAACAACTTGTTGGGATTCTGGAAACTGGCTGCTTAATACAGATTGGCTGCTTAATGGAGGTGACCACTAACACAGGTTTGACTGTATAGTAGTTTTTATAGAAATAATATATCATTTAGTTCAATTCTCTGATGCAATGTTACATTTAAAATAGCACCTTTATGATTTCGTAAGACGAACATGTAATAGTTGTACTCAGAACACCATGTCTTCAACCGTGTATATATATATATGTAACAAGTACTAGCCGTTTCTCTTTGGAATACAACACGATTCTGCTACTTATCAATGTATTCCTCATACACACCTACTGCTACACGAACTCAATCCCCAAATAATGCAATGCGAGAGTATATATATGGTAGGTATGCTCCTTCTGAACTAATATGCATGTAAATCATGAAAACATCATGATACTAAAGCTAATATGTATGAACATAGACAATGGAAGGATCTCATGGAAGGAGCAATCCATGGAAGGAGCAGTCCATGGAAGGAGCAATCCATGGAAGGAGCAGTCCATGGAAGGAGCAATTCATGGAAGGAGCGATCCACAGAAGGTGCAGTCCATGGAAGGAGCAGTCCATGGAAGGAGCAATCCACAGAAGGTGCAGTCCATGGAAGGAACAATACATGGAAGGAGCGATCCACAGCAGCAGTCCAGGGAAGGAGCAATCCATGGAAGGAGCAATCCATGGAAAGAGCAATCCATGGAAGGAGCCATCCATGGAAGGAGCAGTCCATGAAAGGAGCAATCCATGAAAGGAGCAATCCATGAAAGGAGCCATCCATGAAAGGAGCCATCCACCGGAGTAAACAGGATTGGTAAGTACTTGACAGAATTGCGGGAATCAGACCTTCAATCAAGCCCTGCGAAATACATCAAATACCAATTTCGCTACATATATTTAATTAATTAGCCAATTCAGCACATGAGAGGACAACCGTAAGCCCTATAGCTTTCTGTCCAATTCTTTAATTCAAATTCAATTGTTGTAAATACGTAATAGAAAATAAATATGTTTAAACTAACTCGGCACAATTACTAACCAGGGTCATCAATCATTCTGAATCGATACTATACAAGCTCTATAGCTTTCTGTCCAATTCTTTAATTCAAATTCAATTGTAAATAATCATGTACATGATAGAAAATAAATATGTTTAAACTAACGAGTGTCATCAATCATTCTGAATCGATAATATACATGTAGCAGAAGCATATCAGTATGTTACAACAGGTTGTTGTAGTTGTTGTGACGCGAATAGAATTAGAAATTTCGAAGCTTTTGGAAGATTCAACCGACCTGGATAATTGTATGTCCACGCACAATGACTGTTGGCCATGTTGACGGGTGTAGCTATAAATCGACAGTTCTGTTGTTTGCTGCTAGGAGCCTCGCATGCATTTATCCGAGTAGCTTCTCCATCAAGGTGATCTGTGGGCATCACGAACACAGCGCTGTCATTTCCTCCATACCACAATTTATAACTAAAATAATTACAAAGTTATTTTGCAATTATTTTGGCAGATTCTTAAATGTATGAACTTTATTTATTTTACGATTGTGAAGCTCTAACAACTTATATTAAACACTTGTTGGTGCAAATGAAAGTGTATATGTAGTCCTTCATGAGGAAGGAAACTGGAGTACCCGGAGAAAACCCACCTGTCCGATCTGGCCATTTCACATACATCCCGGTCCAAGGATTGAACCATGGGTGCATTTGTGAGAAGCGAGCATGGTAACAACTGCGCTGTAACGGACAGCCCGATTTTTGAAAATTAACATTAACTGGTTAGTTTATATAAATATATTTTAGCTCGATTACGAAACAAGTTCTTACAACTTATATTAATCACTCTTGAGACCTCATTCCTGATGGAATATATCGCCACGAGGGAGAGAGAAGAGACAACGTGGAATTTAAATGCCTTGTCAAAGGGCACAATCGTAACGGCTCCAGCGGGGCTCGAACTCCGGACCTTTCACACCTGAAGCGAACATTAACTGTTTCATATATTTACAGGATAACAACATAAAGTAATGCCACACATTCCCCACCCTTCCCAAAGAAAAAAATATCAGCAATTGTTTTCTGAAAAAAAATGTCAAAGGTATTTAACAACGATGTAAAACCTGTAGCAGGCTAAGTAAGGTATCCAAATAGTTTGTAAACAAACTGGAGTGTTAGCAAAATTACGATAGCATTACAATAAATATGCAAAATATCTGAATATTAACTCATCTGAGACTACTCAATGTATTATTCAATATGGTTATATAAAACTTGAGTGACAGTCAAAATTCATTTATACAGACGGATCTGTAGTCCAGTGGTAACATGCTGGACTGGTAATCCAGAGATCGCAGGTTTGATCCCCCGTCTGACCCTAATAAAATTAAAAGTATTTCAGATGCGACTTTAAACTGAAGTCTTGTGTCAGTGCTGTACACCATGCACGTAAAAGAACCAGAGGAGTCTCTGGAATGGGTCTCTGTCTGTATCATTGCACTATCCCCCAAAAATCTAAAATGACCTTTTCAGGAGGCGTCGCTCATATGGGCAACCGGTAGCGATAATAAATAAATGTAAAACACACACAAAATTCATGAAAGAAATAATATTCACTCATCTGAGACTACTCAATGTATTATTCAATGTGGTTATATAAAACTTGAGTGACAGTCAAAACTCATGAAAGCAATAGAGTTAATACAACAAAGTTCATACTGTTGAAAGGAATACATTGGATTGAAACGTTGACCTTGAATTCCATTATTATCCATCAAAATGAAAACTATTGCTTTGGTACTGCATAAGTTTGTGCAAACTTGATTCATATAATCGTTCTTCAACGTAGGTAGATAACAAAAATATTAAATTAACGTATTCGGACCGAATGAATAGCTTTTCAAGCTGAAGTTTAAATTATATCGAGACCGCTTCAAGGTTATAAAGCTTTTCTCAGATCTCAAGCTCAAGTGATTTGATTGGTTGATTTACTCTCAGCTCAACCAATCCAAAGCTTGAGCTTGAGATTGGAGAAAAGTTTTATGACATCGGGAGCCTGTACCTGTTAACATACCTTTCCCCTGAACTCACAACAGATGCACAGAAACAGTCTCCATCCACACTGACCATCTGCACCATGCCACCTGACTTCATCCCATCCACAGTGAAGCAGAAGATTACTGGTGTGCGCTTCTGTTGTTCCTTGAGCAAGATGACGACATATCCACCGCTATCACGATGGTACGACATAGAATGTACAATCTCTATAGTAGCCACAGGAAGACTGTATTCACCTTGCCTCTCTATCGTCGCTGGGCTAAAGTACAATGAACACCAGTGTTTTATATAAGCTTGCCACATATATGCCAGCCATTGTTAAATATAAATATCCTCCTTATTGCCTTTGTTTGTAGAAGGTCCACCTACCTTCAGTTTACTAGTTTATACAAATTTAGCTTAGCTTGATTGTGAAACTAGTTCTTACATTAGTTTAATTGCTCTCAGTTTAGTTTATACACAATTATTTTAGCTTAATTGCAAAACAAGTTCTTACAACATTAGTTTAATCGTTCTTGAGACCTCATTCCTGATGGAATCCATCGCCATGAGGGAGAGAGAAGAAGCACTGTGGAATTCAAGTGCCTTGCCTAAGGCCACAATCGTGACTGCTACAGTGGATAACCAGACAAGTGGATAATCAGACAAGTGGATAATCAGACAAGTAGATAACCAGACAAGTAGATAATCAGACAAGTACAAGTAGACAACCAGACAAGTAGATAATCAGACAAGTAGACAATCAGACAAGTAGATAACCAGACAAGTGGATAACTCAGACAAGTGGATAATCGGACAAGTGGATAATCGGACAAGTGGATAATCGGACAAGTAGATAACCAGACAAGTGGATAACCAGACAAGTGGATAATCAGACAAGTGGATAACCAGACAAGTAGATAACCAGACAAGTGGATAATCAGACAAGTGGATAATCAGACAAGTGGATAATCGGACAAGTGGATAATCGGACAAGTAGATAATCAGACAAGTGGATAATCAGACAAGTGGATAATCAGACAAGTGGATAATCGGACAAGTAGATAATCGGACAAGTAGATAACCAGACAAGTGGATAATCAGACAAGTGGATAACCAGACAAGTGGATAACCAGACAAGTAGATAACCAGACAAGTGGATAACCAGACAAGTGGATAACCAGACAAGTAGATGACCAGACAAGTAGATAACCAGACAAGTGGATAATCAGACAAGTGGATAATCAGACAAGTGGATAATCAGACAAGTGGATAACCAGACAAGTGGATAATCAGACAAGTGGATAACCAGACAAGTGGATAACCAGACAAGTGGATAATCAGACAAGTAGATAAGTGGATAATCAGACAAGTAGATAATCAGACAAGTGGATAATCAGACAAGTGGATAATCAGACAAGTGGATAACAAGACAAGACAGGGCAAAAATAATATCTCTCTGCATGAGTGGGTACAAGACAAATATTAAGGTTTCATACCAATAGATATGTAGGATTCCATTCTGGTCGAGACACCACACATGTTCCTCCACATTACATACAGCCATCATCATGTGGTCTTGTTTCAACTCCTAAGTCGAATAAAAATCATATTAAAACAAACATTTCATTTTTCAACTACATTACAAAATAATTATGTCTTTGAATCAAAGATTCATAGGTCACGGTTCGGTTCAGACATCTACTTCAACAAATTATTTCTCTTTATTATCAGAGAACACTCTAAATTGTATGAATCTAATCTTTCTCAAAAACACTAATAGAAAATACCGCATCTTAACCCTTAACCTGGCGATCACAAATAGTCGTCTTTGCAAACAGAATAGAGCCAGATCAGACGGTACAGACAGAGCGTACCGACTGATCAGATTCTATGCTGTTTGCTATTCGGATAGTGGAACTATAACACTTGCCTGAATAGCAAACAACATAGATCCTGATCAAACGCGGCATTACGCACATTCCGTCCAATTTATTTGGCAGGTTAAGGGTTAAGTTAGAGGGTACCTTGGGTGAGATTTTCTCTGTGACGTACGTTACTACTACCCATTATGTGTCCAGGGAGAAACTTTTCATGTAGGAATATACAGAGGACACTTTGTGGAGTCAACAAACCTCTGCCTCTGGAAGTTGTGATAGCGCAGTTGGGGCACCGTGCAGCTTCAGGTGCGAAAGGCCCTGAGTTTGAGCCCTGCTGGAGCCGGTACGAATGTGCCCTTAGGCATGGCATTTAAATTCCATGTTGCCACTTCTCTCTCCCTCGTGGCGATAGATTCCATCATTAGAATGAGTCTCGAAAGTGATTAATATAAGTTGTAAGAACTTGTTTCGCAATTGAGCTAAAATAAATTTGTATAAACTAAAGCTCTGCCTTGTATACTTTACACTCCCCCTTTTATTTCTTAAACAACTCCCTTGTATGCCTTTATCTTCTCCCTTGTATACCTTACACTTCTCCCTTGTATACCTGAAACTTCTCCCTTGTATACCTGAAACTTCTCCCTTGTATACCTGAAACTTCTCCTGTGTATACCTGAAACTTCTCCCTTGTATATCTGAAACTTCTCCCTTGTATACCTGAAACTTCTCCCTTGTATACCTGAAACTTCTCCCTTGTATACCTGAAACCTGTCCCTTTTATACCTGAAACTTCTCCCTTGTATACCTGACTGAAACTTCTCCCCTGTATACCTGAAACTTCTCCCCTGTATACCTGAAACCTGTCCCTTTTATACCTGAAACCTCTCCACTGTATACCTGAAACTTCTCCCCTGTATACCTGAAACTTCTCCCTTGTATACCTGAAACCTGTCCCTTTTATACCTGAAACTTCTCCCTTGTATACCTGAAACCTGTCTCTTTTATACCTGAAACTTCTCCCCTGTATACCTGAAACTTCTCCCCTGTATACCTGAAACCTCTCCCCTGTATACCTGAAACTTCTCCCTTGAATACCTGAAACCTGTCTCTTTTATACCTGAAACTTCTCCCCTGTATACCTGAAACTTCTCCCCTGTATACCTGAAACCTCTCCCCTGTATACCTGAAACCTGTCCCTTTTATACCTGAAACTTCTCCCTTGTATACCTGACTGAAACTTCTCCCCTGTATACCTG
>JABXNX010000072.1:42665-64031 GCA_014843695.1 Archivesica marissinica | reverse complement strand
AGAGATAGATAGATAGATAGATAGATAGATAGATAGATAGATAGATAGATAGATAGATAGATAGATAGATAGATAGATAGATAGATAGATAGATAGATAGATAGATAGATAGATAGATAGATAGATAGATAGATAGATAGATAGATAGATAGATAGATAGATAGATAGATAGATAGATAGATAGATAGATAGATAGATAGATAGATAGATAGATAGATAGATAGATAGATAGATAGATAGATAGATAGATAGATAGATAGATAGATAGATAGATAGATAGATAGATAGATAGATAGATAGATAGATAGATAGATAGATAGATAGATAGATAGATAGATAGATAGATAGATAGATAGATAGATAGATAGATAGATAGATAGATAGATAGAGATAGATAGATAGATAGATAGATAGATAGATAGATAGATAGATAGATAGATAGATAGATAGATAGATAGATAGATAGATAGATAGATAGATAGATAGATAGATAGATAGATAGATAGATACATTGGCATTACAATACTTGGTCAATGGTGTATAGTTCAATCACAAATTCAACATTCAGTACATGCACATTTTGAAAGCATAATATCGAATTAAACTACATAGTGGTTACACATGATCAAATTGAATTCAAATAATTGTATAATATAGTGCAATGATCTGCAACCTGAAAGAGAAAATACATATTTATACATACACTGTATATTATGTAACACAAACCTGTATATTATGTAACACAAACCTGTATATTATGTAACACAAACCTGTATACTATGCAGAAACAATCTATAGAAAGTAACAATTTTACAACTACAAAATGTGCACAGATCTTGCACATCATTAAAACACAGCAGAGCGACTGTGGCAACATGGCTATGCATGTGAACTGACAATCCATTCATTTATCCCTCACCATTGTGAACTCAATACTACTTCACTTGGAATATTTACAGGGAGAAAGCTACCAGCTGGTTTGCGGGTGGTCAGTGATTCTACCCAGGTGCCCACTCGTGTCCAAATCAATTCTGTGAGAGCCCATAAGAGCCCAACTAATGGAGCTTGAAAGTGAGTACATGTATATGCCCAATGTATGACTATATCTAATAACAAATAACCAAACAAAACAAGCATATGTAGGCAAAACATGTTGTCTTGTCTTTTTTTCTTAACCCTTTCAACACCACAGGCCTCTTAAATAGGCTTACAAAAAGTGTAGATCCAGATGAGCCGGCTCGTGACGAGCCGTCTCATCAGGATCTGCACTTTTTGCCAGTAATATTACTATTTTTAGACAAAAATTACCCATTTTGATAAATGAACTGGTCCAAATGAAATGTTCTTATTAATTTATTGGTCTAAAAATATCATGCACCAGTCCATGTCAGTTACTTGGGGATGAATGGGTTAATTGGGTTTGGGAAGATGGGTGAAGTTGGGCACACTATTTCTGTGTAGAAGCCCACTTGTACATAAACACAATACTCACTAGTAGCATCCGGCAATCTCAAGTTTTCTACAAACACAGAACACGCTGACAACATGGTTGATTCGGTTTCCGTAGTAACAGCATCACTAAGGTGACAGAATTGTGGGCTGCTGGCTATGAGACGTAAGTGTGCAGCAGACGGCCGGTTCTCCGGATCATGGTCCCAACAGATGTTCATCAAGTCTAACATATGGGAGGGATAGACAGCTTCCTAGATAATATAGTCAAACCTGCGTTACCAGTCACCTCCAATAACAGCCAACCTGCATATAACAGTCCACCATTAAACAACCAGTTTCCAGATTCCCTATCTAGCATTTTATTTAGTTTATACAAATTTAATTTAGCTCGATTGCGAAATAAGTTCTTTCAACTTATATTAATCACTCTCGAGACCTCATTCCTGATGGAATCCATCACCGCGAGGGAGAGAGAAGATACAACAGTATGTGAATACTGTTAGTTTATACAAATATAATTTAGCTCGATTGCGAAATAAGTTCTTTCAACTTATATTAATCACTCTCGAGACCTCATTCCTGATGGAATTCATCGCAATGAGGGAGAGAGAAGAGGGAGAGAGAAGAGGCAATTTGGAATCATTTAAGTAGCCAGTATCCAGATTCCCAATATGATGTTTTATTATACATTTGACCTCTATTAAGAATCTACCGGTGCTAACCAGCCACTTTCTGCGATTCCCTTGGCTGGCTGCTTAACCCTTTCAACACCACAGACCTCTATATAGGCTTACAAAAAGTGTAGATCCAGATCAGGATCTGCACTTTTTTGCAAGTAGTATTACTAATTTTAGACAAAATTACCCATCTTGATAAATTAACTGGTCCGAATGTAATTTTCTTATTCATTTATTGGTCTAAGAATATCATGGACCAGTCCATGTCAGTTACTTGGTGGAATGCATCGCAATGAAGGAGAAAGAAGAGGCAATGTGCATACATTTTATCTCTATTAAAGCGCCATACTGTGTTTACTTAGAACGTGCTGCACACCAAGATACTGTAAGGAGCAGATGATTAGATATTGTGATTATTGTCTTATATTCTTTTCATTTATCAATAATAAATTATTACGGTAAAAAAGTATAATTTGGAAAATATGCACACAAACGAACCTGCTTTTGTGAAATTACCATTTGTAATTTACCGCCCTTTGTGGATATTTTAAACAAAATCACCAATAACTCTGTAAATGTTGGATAAATTTGCATATGACTTATAGTACAATTTTTGCATCTGAAGAAAACAAACGCATAAAGAGACTTTACGCACTATGTGGAAGTTGTGATAGCGCAGTGGTAGTGCATTCACCTCGGGAGAAAGAGGCCAGTAGTTTGCACGCAGCTGTAGCCATTACGATTGTGCCCTTAAACAAGGCACTTAAAACCCACATACATTGTCTCTTCTCTCTCCATCATGGAACTACTAGCTCTTTGCATGCTGGGTAAATTAAAGGCTATAAATAGTTCAAATAAATGTAGCAGATGGCAATTCTTTAATAAATATTTCTATTTGAAATTACTACCACCATGTACAACATGTACTTACCTCAGTGGAGAGTGTGGATCTGCCACCATGTACTTACCTCAGTGGAGAGTGTGGATCTACCACCATGTACAACATGTACTTACCTCAGTGGAGAGTGTGGATCTACCACCATGTGCAACATGTACTTACATCAGTTGTGAGTGTGGATCTACCACCATGTTCTTACCTCAGTGGAGAGTGTGGATCTACCACCATGTGCAACATGTACTTACCTCAGTGGAGAGTGTGGATCTACCACCATGTACAGCATGTACTTACCTCAGTGGAGAGTGTGGATCTACCACCATGTACAACATGTACTTACCTCAGTGGAGAGTGTGGATCTACCACCATGTACAACATGTACTTACCTCAGTGGAGAGTGTGGATCTACCACCATGTGCAACATGTACTTACATCAGTTGTGAGTGTGGATCTACCACCATGTTCTTACCTCAGTGGAGAGTGTGGATCTACCACCATGTGCAACATGTACTTACCTCAGTGGAGAGTGTGGATCTACCACCATGTACAGCATGTACTTACCTCAGTGGAGAGTGTGGATCTACCACCATGTACAACATGTACTTACATCAGTGGAGAGTGTGGATCTACCACCATGTACAACATGTACTTACCTCAGTGGAGAGTGTGGATCTACCACCATGTACAACATGTACTTACCTCAGTGGAGAGTGTGGATCTACCACTATGTACAACATGTACTTACCTCAGTGGAGAGTGTGGATCTACCACCATGTACAACATGTACTTACCTCAGTGGAGAGTGTGGATCTACCACCATGTACAACATGTACTTACCTCAGTGGAGAGTGTGGATCTACCACCATGTGCAACATGTACTTACCTCAGTGGAGAGTGTGGATCTACCACCATGTACAGCATGTACTTACCTCAGTGGAGAGTGTGGATCTACCACCATGTACAACATGTACTTACCTCAGTGGAGAGTGTGGATCTACCACCATGTACAACATGTACTTACCTCAGTGGAGAGTGTGGATCTACCACCATGTACAACATGTACTTACCTCAGTGGAGAGTGTGGATCTACCACCATGTGCAACATGTACTTACATCAATGGAGAGTGTGGATCTGCCACCATGTGCAACATGTACTTACATCAGTGGAGAGTGTGGATCTGCCACCATGTACTTACCTCAGTGGAGAGTGTGGATCTGCCACCATGTGCAACATGTACTTACATCAGTGGAGAATGTGGATCTACCACCATGTACAACATGTACTTACATCAGTGGAGAGTGTGGATCTACCACCATGTACAACATGTACTTACCTCAGTGGAGAGTGTGGATCTACCACCATGTACAACATGTACTTACCTCAGTGGAGAGTGTGGATCTACCACCATGTGCAACATGTACTTACATCAATGGAGAGTGTGGATCTGCCACCATGTGCAACATGTACTTACATCAGTGGAGAGTGTGGATCTGCCACCATGTACTTACCTCAGTGGAGAGTGTGGATCTGCCACCATGTGCAACATGTACTTACATCAGTGGAGAATGTGGATCTACCACCATGTACAACATGTACTTACATCAGTGGAGAGTGTGGATCTACCACCATGTACAACATGTACTTACCTCAGTGGAGAGTGTGGATCTACCACCATGTACAACATGTACTTACCTCAGTGGAGAGTGTGGATCTACCACCATGTGCAACATGTACTTACATCAGTTGTGAGTGTGGATCTACCACCATGTTCTTACCTCAGTGGAGAGTGTGGATCTACCACCATGTGCAACATGTACTTACCTCAGTGGAGAGTGTGGATCTACCACCATGTACAGCATGTACTTACCTCAGTGGAGAGTGTGGATCTACCACCATGTACAACATGTACTTACCTCAGTGGAGAGTGTGGATCTACCACCATGTACAACATGTACTTACCTCAGTGGAGAGTGTGGATCTACCACCATGTACAACATGTACTTACCTCAGTGGAGAGTGTGGATCTACCACCATGTACAACATGTACTTACCTCAGTGGAGAGTGTGGATCTGCCACCATGTGCAACATGTACTTACATCAGTGGAGAGTGTGGATCTACCACCATGTACAACATGTACTTACATCAGTGGAGAGTGTGGATCTGCCACCATGTGCAACATGTACTTACCTCAGTGGAGAGTGTGGATCTACCACCATGTACAACATGTACTTACATCAGTGGAGAGTGTGGATCTACCACCATGTACAACATGTACTTACCTCAGTGGAGAGTGTGGATCTACCACCATGTGCAACATGTACTTACATCAGTGGAGAGTGTGGATCTGCCACCATGTGCAACGTGTACTTACATCAGTGGAAAGTGTGGATCTACCACCATGTACAACATGTACTTACCTCAGTGGAGAGTGTGGATCTAACACCATGTACTTACCTCAGTGGAGAGTGTGGATCTACCACCATGTACAACATGTACTTACCTCAGTGGCGAGTGTGGATCTGCCACCATGTACAACATGTACTTACCTCAGTGGAGAGTGTGGATCTACCACTATGTACAACATGTACTTACCTCAGTGGAGAGTGTGGATCTACCACCATGTACAACATGTACTTACATCAGTTGTGAGTGTGGATCTACCACCATGTACTTATCTCAGTGGAGCGTGTGGATCTACCACCATGTACTTACCTCAGTGGAGAGTGTGGATCTACCACCATGTACAACATGTACTCACCTCAGTTGTGAGTGTGGATCTACCACCATGTACAACATGTACTTACCTCAGTGGAGAGTGTGGATCTACCACTATGTACAACATGTACTTACCTCAGTGGAGAGTGTGGATCTGCCACCATGTACAACATGTACTTACCTCAGTGGAGAGTGTGGATCTACCACCATGTACAACATGTACTTACCTCAGTGGAGAGTGTGGATCTGCCACCATGTACAACATGTACTTACCTCAGTGGAGAGTGTGGATCTGCCACCATGTACTTACCTCAGTGGAGAGTGTGGATCTACCACCATGTTCTTACCTCAGTGGAGAGTGTGGATCTACCACCATGTACAACATGTACTTACCTCAGTGGAGAGTGTGGATATACCACCATGTACAACATGTACTTACCTCAGTGGAGAGTGTGGATCTACCACCATGTACAACATGTACTTACCTCAGTGGAGAGTGTGGATATACCACCATGTACAACATGTACTTACCTCAGTGGAGAGTGTGGATCTACCACCATGTACAACATGTACTTACCTCAGTGGAGAGTGTGGATATACCACCATGTACAACATGTACTTACCTCAGTGGAGAGTGTGGATCTACCACCATGTACAACATGTACTTACCTCAGTGGAGAGTGTGGATATACCACCATGTACAACATGTACTTACCTCAGTGGAGAGTGTGGATCTACCACCATGTACAACATGTACTTACCTCAGTGGAGAGTGTGGATATACCACCATGTACAACATGTACTTACCTCAGTGGAGAGTGTGGATCTGCCACCATGTACAACATGTACTTACCTCAGTGGAGAGTGTGGATCTACCACCATGTACAACATGTACTTACCTCAGTGGAGAGTGTGGGTCTGCCACCATGTACAACATGTACTTACATCATTTGTGAGTGTGGGTCTGCCACCATGTACAACATGTACTTACATCATTTGTGAGTGTGGGTCTGCCACCATGTACAACATGTACATTGATGTTGTTTATCTCTCCCAAAGGCTGTCGACAGGTCAACAATTCAAACATGAACATACCAAATGAAAATATGTCCACCTAAATAAAAAATAAATATAAAGCAATCATGATGATTAACTAGGCGAAGAAAACATAAAATATCAACTGTATATTGAAGTGAAACTATTTACTGTCTCATTGTATATTGATGTGAAACTATTTACTGTCTCATTGTATATTGAAGTGAAACTATTTACTGTCTCATTGTATATTGATGTGAAACTATTTACTGTCTCACTGTATATTGATGTGAAACTATTTACTGTCTCGCTGTATATTGATGTGAAACTATTTACTGTCTCACTGTACATTGATGTGAAACTATTTACTGTCTCACTGTACATTGATGTGAAACTATTTACTGTCTCACTGTATATTGATGTGAACCTACTTACGTTCTCACTGTATATGGATGTGAAACTATTTACTGTCTCACTGTATATGGATGTGAACCTACTTACTTTCTCTGTATATGTATCTCTGCCAGTGTGCATCAGTATTTCCGGAGCAATGAAAGGCGGAGTTCCACCAAAGCCCTTTGTTCCCCCTGGCAACACCGACTTACTAATGCCATAGTCTGCTAACTTCACGAGCACGGGCTGCCGGGGATCAAGGTCATTTGGGCCCGGAATATTCCAAGCAAGGATATTGCCAGACTTGAGGTCACGATATATTATATGACGTCCATGGAGATAGTCTAGGGCATCTGCTACCTATACAATATAATATCGTTTCATTAAAACAATCGTGGGCACTACTATGAAATATAGTTGTCAATTGTTGGCATTTCTGTGAAATATATGATACAATTGTTGGCATTTCTGTGAAATATATGTGATAATTGTTGGCATTTCTGTGAAATATATGTGTCAATTGTTAGAATTTCTGGAATAGAGGATAGCACTCGGGAGAGATACAACCACCCAAGCTGGTAGTATAGAGGATAGAACATGGGAGAGATACAAACCCCCATGCTGGTAGTATAGAGGATAGAATGCGGGAGAGACACAAACCCCCCAAGCTGGTAGTATAGAGGATAGCACTCAGAAGAGATACAACCACCCATGCTGGTAGTATAGAGGATGGCACTCAGGAGAGATACAACCACCCATGCTGGTAGCATAGAGGATAGCACTCGGGAGAGATACAACCACCCACGCTGGTAGTATAGAGGATAGAACACGGGAGAGATACAACCACCCATGCTGCTAGTATAGAGGATAGGACTCAGGAGAGATACAACCACCCATGCTGGTAGTATAGAGGATAGCACTCGGGAGATACAACCACCCACGCTGGTAGTATAGAGGATAGAACACGGGAGAGATACAACCACCCATGCTGCTAGTATAGAGGATAGAACACGGGAGAGATACAAACCCACATGCTGGTAGTATAGAGGATAGCACTCAGGAGAGATACAACCACCCATGCTGGTAGTATAGAGGATAGCACTCGGGAGAGATACAACCACCCATGCTGCTAGTATAGAGGATAGCACTCGGGAGAGATACAACCACCCATGCTGCTAGTATAGAGGATAGCACTCGGGAGAGATACAACCACCCATGCTGCTAGTATAGAGGATAGCACTCGGGAGATACAACCACCCACGCTGCTAGTATAGAGGATAGCACTCGGGAGAGATACAACCACCCACGCTGGCATAGAGGATAGCACTCGGGAGATATACAATGACCCACACTGGTAGTATAGAGGATAGCACTCGGGAGATACAACCACCCATGCTGGTAGTATAGAGGATAGCACTCAGATAGAGATACACCCCCTCATGCTGGTAGTATAGAGGATAGCACTCGGGAGAGATACAACCACCCACACTGGTAGTATAGAGGATAGCACTCGGGAGATACAACCACCCACGCTGCTAGTATAGAGGATAGCACTCGGGAGATACAACCACCCACGCTGCTAGTATAGAGGATAGCACTCGGGAGAGATACAACCACCCATGCTGGTAGTATAGAGGATAGCACTCAGGAGAGATACAACCACCCATGCTGGTAGTATAGAGGATAGCACTCAGGAGAGATACAACCACCCATGCTGGTAGTAGAGGATAGCACTCAGGAGAGATACAACCACCCATGCTGGTAGTATAGAGGATAGCACTCAGGAGAGATACAACCACCCATGCTGGTAGTATAGAGGATAGCACTCAGGAGAGATACAACCACCCATGCTGGTAGTATAGAGGATAGCACTCGGGAGATACAACCACCCATGCTGGTAGCATAGAGGATAGCACTCAGGAGAGATACAACCACCCATGCTGGTAGTATAGAGGATAGCACTCAGGAGAGATACAACCACCCATGCTGGTAGTATAGAGGATAGCACTCAGATAGAGATACACCCCCTCATGCTGGTAATATAGAGGATAGCACTCGGGAGATACAACCACCCACGCTGCTAGTATAGAGGATAGCACTCGGGAGATACAACCACCCACACTGGTAGTATAGAGGATAGCACTCAGGAGAGATACAACCACCCATGCTGGTAGTATAGAGGATAGCACTCAGGAGAGATACAACCACCCATGCTGCTAGTATAGAGGATAGAACACGGGAGAGATACAACCACCCATGTTGGTAGCATAGAGGATAGCACTCAGGAGAGATACAACCACCCATGCTGGTAGTATAGAGGATAGCACTCAGGAGAGATACAACCACCCATGCTGGTAGTATAGAGGATAGCACTCGGGAGATACAACCACCCATGCTGGTAGCATAGAGGATAGCACTCAGGAGAGATACAACCACCCATGCTGGTAGTATAGAGGATAGAACACGGGAGAGATACAACCACCCATGCTGCTAGTATAGAGGATAGAACACGGGAGAGATACAACCACCCACGCTGGCATAGAGGATAGCACTTGGGAGAGCTACAAACCCCCACGCTGTAATTTGGCAAAAACCAATGGTTGACTTTGAAGTGGTATATAGTTAATGAGAGTAGACACTTTGCTGACCACACTGACAACAGCCTAGACAGATTCCTGTCAAAATCAAATCATTCCATCCTAAACCAACCCTCTATATATCCACAAATGTTGCATCAAAATCAATCAACAACTTTTTGAATGATCCTGTATGCTCAGAGACACAGATATAGATGCAGCCAAAACACACAACCCTATTCCTAATGGTGGGGGTTAAATATCAATGCTCAGAGACACAGATATAGATGCAGCCAAAACACACAACCCTATTCCTAATGGTGGGGGTTAAATATCAATACGTTCAATAACAATAGCTGTTAACTGCTCATTTTAATCTCAACTCTTGGGTAGTTCCAAGAAAAAAGTGTTCCAATTGCTGCATTTTAAAAGAACATTCACGGAAATGTGCTGTTCCAATTGCGGTATATTAAAAGAACATTCAGGGAAATGTGCTGATTCCTGGCATGTTAAGCAAAAATGTTGACATTTCACTTAACCCTTTCCCTAATAGAAGCACATCTTGATGCCATTGCCAATACGACATACATTGACAATGTAGTAGCCAAACCAATGTTCATAACCAATTCCCTCATAGAAGCACCTCTTGACGCCATTACCAATACGACATACATTGACAATGTAGTAGTCAAACCAATGCTCATAACCCATTCCCTCATAGAAGCACATCTTGACACCATTGCCAATATGACATACATTGACAATGTAGTAGTCAAACCAATGTTCATAATTACGGCCAGAATCTCATGTAGTTCCAGTAATATTATTATTATTATTATTATACCAGATTTCTTAATATCTATGGAGGTGGGATAGATATGGCGACTACTTATCCACTGCATGATAGCTAATTGGCTGCCGCTTATATGGAGATATAATAGTATATTAACCTAAATCTCTACGAAGGAAAGGGTTAAATTCTTACAGTATAGTGCTAATTGAAGCGCTCGCTTCTCACCAATGCAACCCGGGTTCGATCCTCGGACCGGGAAGTATATGAGATGGTACGGTGGTCGCCAGATCGGACAGGTGGATTTTCTCCGGGTACTCCGGTTTCCTCCCACACGAATGACCACATATATGCTTTTATCCGCGCCAACGAGAGTGATTAATATAAGTTGTTAGAACTTGCTTCGCAATCATTGTAAAATAAATAAAGTTTAAACTTTTAATTGAAGTATGCAAAGATTGTACCGGTACCTGTATAACTACTTGCTTGATAACCCACACAGGTAGCCGGAGACCATCCTTATGTCTGTTCTCAAATATATTGTTGAGGGAGCCTAGTGGAGCCAGTGACAGCAACAGGGCCAAGGGCCGCCTGGAGAGGCCCAGCAATGGAACAATGTGTGGGTGCTCAACTGTCTGCAGGATGCTCACTTCCTGTCTGGCCGTGGTGTATGCTGCACACACTGTCTCCAGACAGATCTGAGTAGTATGATTTATCTGTAACATGAAATATAATTACAGTCTACATCCGTTATGTCAAAGTCGGTTATGTCGACACAACAAGATTGAATAACACAAGACTGAATAACACAAGACTGAATAACACAAGACTGAATAACACAAGATTGAATAACACAAGACTGAATAACACAAGACTGAATAACACAAGACTGAATAACACATGATTGGATAGCACAACAAGATATACCTTTCTCTTCACCTTGCTCTTTGGGTCATACAACATCTTCACAGCCACATCAAACACTGAATGCTCATTCTGAAACAATTTCACAATTATAATCTATTCTACAATGAAAAATGTGGGTCATACAATAAATTAAAATTATGTCTGGTGGCTTATGTCTGGGAGATAATGGCTGGGGATTATATCTGGAGAATTATGTCTGGGGGGATTATGTTCAGAGGGGATTATTTCCAGAGGGGATTATGTCCAGGGGGATTATGTCCAGAGGGATTATGTCCAGGGGGATTATGTCCAGGGGGATTATGTCCAGAGGGGATTATGTCCAGGGGGATTATGTCCAGGGGGATTATGTCCAGGGGGATTATGTCCAGGGGGATTATGTCCAGGGATTATGTCCAGAGGGGATTATGTCCAGGGGGATTATGTCCAGAGGGGATTATGTCCAGGGGGATTATGTCCAGAGGGGATTATGTCCAGGGGGGTTATGTCCAGGGGGATTATGTCCAGAGGGGATTATGTCCAGGGGATTATGTCCAGAGGGGTTATGTCCAGGGGGATTATGTCCAGAGGGGATTATGTCCAGAGGGGATTATGTCAAGAGGGGACTATGTCTGGGGGGGATTATGTCCAGGGGATTATGTCCAGAGGGGATTATGTCAAGAGGGGACTATGTCTGGGGGGATTATGTCTGGAGGATTCTGTCTGGAGGGAGAATTAGGTCCAGAGGTGATTATGTCTGGAGGAGATTAAGTCCAGAGGGGATTATGTACAGGGGATTATGTACAGGGGATTATGTCCAGGGGTATTATGTCCAGAGGGGATTATGTCCAGGGGGATTATGTCCAGGGGGATTATGTCCAGAGGGGATTATGTCCAGGGGGTTATGTCCAGGGGGATTATGTCCAGAGGGGATTATGTCCAGGGGGATTATGTCCAGAGGGGATTATGCCAGGGGGATTATGTCCAGGGGGATTATGTCAAGAGGGGACTATGTCTGGGGGGGATTATGTCCAGGGGATTATGTCCAGAGGGGATTATGTCAAGAGGGGACTATGTCTGGGGGATTATGTCTGGAGGAGATTCTGTCTGGAGGGAGAATTATGTCCAGAGGGTGAATTATGTCTGGAGGAGATTAAGTCCAGAGGGGATTATGTACAGGGGGATTATGTACAGGGGGATTATGTCCAGGGGTATTATGTCCAGAGGGGATTATGTCAGGAGGGGATTATGTCCAGGGGATTATGTCCAGAGGGGATTATGTCCGAGGGGATTATGTCCAGGGGGATTATGTCCAGGGGGATTATGTCCAGGGGGATTATGTCCAGAGGGGATTATGTCCAGGGGATTATGTCCAGAGGGGATTATGTCAAGAGGGATTATGTCCAGGGGGATTATGTCCAGGTATTATGTCCAGAGGGGATTATGTCCGGAGGGGATTATGTACAGGGGGATTATGTCCAGGGGGATTATGTCCAGAGGGGATTATGTCCAGGGGGATTATGTCCAGAGGGGATTATGTCAAGAGGGGATTATGTCCAGGGGGATTATGTCCAGGGGTATTATGTCCAGAGGGGATTATGTCCGGAGGGGATTATGTCCAGGGGGATTATGTCTGGGGGATTATGTCCAGGGGATTATGTCCAGGGGGATTATGTCCAGAGGGGATTATGTCCAGAGGGGATTATGTCAAGAGGGATTATGTCCAGGGGGATTATGTCCAGGGGTATTATGTCCAGAGGGGATTATGTCCGGAGGGGATTATGTACAGGGGGATTATGTCCAGGGGTATTATGTCCAGAGGGGATTATGTCCAGGGGGATAATGTCCTGGGGGATTGTGTCCTGGGGGATTGTGTCTGGGGTGATTGTGTCCTGGGGGATAATGTCCTGGGGGATTGTGTCCAGAGGGGATTATGTCTGGGGGGGATTATGTCCTGGGGGATTGTGTCTGGGGGGATTGTGTCCAGAGGGGATTATGTCTGGGGGGGATTATGTCCAGAGGGGGAATTATGTCTGGAGGGGATTATGACCAGAGGGGGAATTATGTCTGGAGGGAATTATGTCTGAGGGATTATGTCCGGAGGAGGAATTATGTTTGTATCTTAGTTTCAGTCAAATTCAATACAAATCAATCCATCAAGGTCATCATTGGACATCAATCTTTCATTATTGTGTACGTGTGTGACATACTTGGCCCATTGGTCGTCGGATTTGGAATCAAACGGTCCCGGGTTCGATACTCGGTCAGGACACGTATGTAGTGTCATTGAGCAAGGCACCTCACACATATTGCTTAGTACTGGTAAATCGCTTAGGTCGGCTACGCCTGCCCAGGAATACATGTCTAGATCCCTACATGGGGTTTGACATTAATGGAACATACATGTAAACACCATCGTAGGGCATGACATTTAAATCCACATTTTCTCTGGTGATAGATACAATTACGAATGATGTTTGTTTATTCGGGTTTTACACCTTCACAAGCACCATTTTTGGCTATGTCGCCGGCAGGAAGAACACCTTTCCTGGGCATGCTCCAGCGGTAAACCAGTACTTGCACAACCTCTGTAAGAAACTGCCAAAATTTCATATGAACAGACGCGGCCTGAGAGGGGCTCGAACCCGTTACCGTCAGTGATGATAGCTTACAGTGGTATACAAGTCAGCGACTGTAACCGCTCGACCACGCAGGCAGACGTAATTACGAATGAGGTCTCAAGAATGATTATACAAATATTGTAAGAACTTGTTTCGTAATCAAACTAAAAGAAACTTGTATAAAGTTACAGGTTATTATAAAGACGTTTGTATAAGGTTATTATAAAGAAGTTTGTATAAAGTAACAGGTTACTAAAAAGAAACTTGTATAAAGTAATATGTTACTATAAAGAAGTTTGTATAAAGTAACTGGTTATTATAAAGAAGTCTGTATAAGGTAACAGGTTGCTATAAAGAGGTTTGTATAAAGTAACAGGTTACTATAAAGAAGTTTGTATAAAGTAACAGATTATTATAAAGAAGTTTGTATAAAGTAACAGGTTATTTATAAAGAAGTTTGTATAAAGTAACATGTTATTATAAAGAAGTTATTATAAAGAAGTTTGTATAAAGTAACATGTTACTATAAAGAAGTTTGTATAAAGTAACAGGTTATTATAAAGAAGTTTGTATAAAGTAACAGGTTATTATAAAGAAGTTTGTATAAAGTAACATGTTATTATAAAGAAGTTATTATAAAGAAGTTTGTATAAAGTAACATGTTACTATAAAGAAGTTTGTATAAAGTAACAGGTTATTATAAAGAAGTTTGTATAAAGTAACATGTTATTATAAAGAAGTTATTATAAAGAAGTTTGTATAAAGTAACATGTTACTATAAAGAAGTTTGTATAAAGTAACAGGTTACTATAAAGAAGTTTGTATAAAGTAACAGGTTATTATAAAGAAGTTTGTATAAAGTAACATGTTATTATAAAGAAGTTATTATAAAGAAGTTTGTATAAAGTAACATGTTACTATAAAGAAGTTTGTATAAAGTAACAGGTTACTATAAAGAAGTTTGTATAAAGTAACAGGTTATTATAAAGAAGTTTGTATAAAGTAACAGGTTACTATAAAGAAGTTTGTATAAAGTAACAGGTTATTATAAAGAAGTTTGTATAAAGTAACTGGTTATTATAAAGAAGTTTGTATAAAGTAACAGGTTATTATAAAGAAGTTTGTATAAAGTAACAGGTTATTATAAAGAAGTTTGTATAAAGAAGTAAAACATATGAGGATATTATTACCCTTTTCAGTTTTGCTTTAGAAACAGTTCCAAATGCTCCTTGACCTAACTTCTCTGTGACAAGTAAAACGTCATCTTCCACAACAAATGATTCGTCGAGATCTTGAAAAACCTAAAAATAATCAAATCAATCTATTCAGGGTTCATTCTATGTCAGAATGTTTGGGAGAAGTGATAAAGTTTGTGATCGCTTCCTTAAATGGTGTTCTTTAATATACTTCTGCAATATAGGGTTAAAATGCACAGTACAACCATTAAATACAACATTTGAATAGAAGGAGTGCTTTATAATGGGCCAGTGTCCCTAGGGCGACAATTTCGCCTACATCGTCCTCTAGAATGATCCCTGTCTATTGTAGCCAACACCACATGTAAGAGTTTATATTTAAATAATAACCATTTACATAAATACCCTAACAGTAACCACACAAGTTTGAAGCTACCTAACAGTGGGTGTACAGTCAAACCTGTGTTAGTGGTCACCTCTATTATACAGTCAAACCTGTGTTAGTGGTCACCTCTATTATACAGTCAAACCTGTGTTAGTGGTCACCTCTATTAAGCAGCCAACCTGTAATAAGCAGTCAGTTTCTTGATTCCCAATATGCTGTTTTATTATACATTTGACCTCTATTAAGCAGCCACCTGTGCTAAGCAGCCACTTTCTGAGATTCCCTTGGCTGGCTGCTTAAGACAGGTTTGACTGTATGTAAGTGGTGGTATACTAGGAAATCAGGTTTCCCCAGCCGTTTGCCAGATTTAGAAACGAGAAAAATCGACAGACTGGAACCCAAGCTACTGAACAACTCATGAAGTATTGAAAAGTTTCATATTATCCTACGCGATACTAGCTATTGTTCAATAAAGATTTTACCTTTGATAAATGTGACCTAGACCCCGACTATTAAATAGAGCACCGATGATCCGGTGGTGCTGGAGGGATCTGGTGATTTTAATCCTATAATGTTGATGACCCAGGTGCATTTTAATCCTATAATGTTGATGACCCTGGTGCATTTTAATCCTATAATGTTGATGACCCTGGTGCATTTTAATCCTATAATGTTGATGACCCTGGTGCATTTTAATCCTATAATGTTGATGACCCTGGTGCATTTTAATCCTATAATGTTGATGACCCTGGTGCATTTTAATCCTATAATGTTGATGACCCTGGTGCATTTTAATCCTATAATGTTGATGACCCTGGTGCATTTTAATCCTATAATGTTGATGACCCTGGTGCATTTTAATCCTATAATGTTGATGACCCTGGTGCATTTTAATCCTATAATGTTGATGACCCTGGTGCATTTTAATCCTATAATGTTGATGACCCTGGTGCATTTTAATCCTATAATGTTGATGACCCTGGTGCATTTTAATCCTATAATGTTGATGACCCTGGTGCATTTTAATCCTATAATGTTGATGACCCTGGTGCATTTTAATCCTATAATGTTGATGACCCTGGTGCATTTTAATATACGTCTATGACATTCAAATTTTGATGGATTTTTCAAAATGAAACCAAATGAGTTTAAAATTGCTATACACAGAGATGAAATGTCACATTGACTACAAAAATATACAATCGTGTTGTGAGATATGTAGATTCTATACCATACAGACAGCCCACTCCACTTTTTATTGCATGTTTGGCCTATATGGATTTTTAATTGTGTGTGACAATCCGCAGGTCTATGGAAAGTCAGTGTGACAGAGTGAATACTTGTGACAATCCGCAGGTCTATGGAAAGTCAGTGTGACAGAGTAAATACTTGTGACAATCCGCAGGTCTATGGAGTCAGTGTGACAGAGTGAATACTTGTGACAATCCGCAGGTCTATGGAAAGTCAGTGTGACAGAGTGAATACTTGTGACAATCCGCAGGTCTATGGAAAGTCATGGGACAGAGTGAATACTTGTGACAATCCGCAGGTCTATGGAAAGTCAGTGTGACAGAGTGAATACTTGTGACAATCCGCAGGTCTATGGAAAGTCAGTGTGACAGAGTGAAAACTTATGACAATGTAACAACATGCTATCGGGAACATTGTATGTCACTAACCCTGATGAAATTATGTTGTTTTTGTTTGTTTTTGTAGGCTTAACGTCACATCAATAGCTTAGTTTATACAAATTTATTTTAGCTCGATTACGAAACAAGTTCTTTCAACTTATATTAATCACTCTCGAGACCTCATTCCTGATGGAATCCATCCCCATGAAGGAGAGAGAAGAGGCAATGTGGTTTTTAAATGCCTTGCCTAAGGGCACAATCGTAATGGCTCCAGCGGGGCTCGAACTCCGGACCTTTCGCACCTGAAGCGAATGCGCATCCACTGTGCTATCACAACTTCCATCAGGAATGAGGGCTCAAGAGTGATTAATATAAGTTGTAGGAACTTGTTTCGCAAAAATAAATAAAGTAAGGTTTGACTTACGGCATCAGGGGCAATATGAATCAACCTGGTCACACCATCTTCTGTCGGCATAAAACTTGGCGACACAGATCCATGTATCTTACATATCTCATCCAAGCCTTCTAGAACGTTCTTGATGCATTTCTCTACCAAAAATGTACACATCACTCTTTTTGCTACATCTCTAACACCGGTCTGCTGATTACATCCAGTTGGAAACTGAGATATACTAACTTGATGACTTTCACCTAACGACCCAGAATACATTTCCCAGGCTCCCTGTGCAGTGTTCTGATGCTGGATCTCTGCATGTAAACATAACGGACAAGGAACCACTCTTGTAACTAGGTACCGGCCTTGACAACTCTGAATGAACCTTGACTCGCCAATCTCTGGGAACCAGTCTTGTAGAAGACAGTCTATATGTTCTACAATTCTTGCCAAAACTGCGGTTTTGGCTTTCTCATCATGGTATATATCCCTCGGTTCAATGGATCTAAAATTGGAACCGCCACTGCACATAACATCCTGATGTCCAAAATTAAACGTAATTTTGTCCGCTTGGAACGAGATCTCTAAAATAACACTGTCTTCCACATCAAGTTCTCCCCACTGACTGTCAAAATGACATTCAATCCCAAGACCATCTTCTCTGTAGTTACACATGCCACGCGCATAGTAAGAATTGTTCCGAACTTCTTTCACCTGCATTACCACATTTCCAAAATAAACAAGTTCGAAACCAGTCTGCCAACATCTCCATTTGGGGGTTTCCTTCTGAATATCAGGGCATTTCTCCACTATTTCCTGAGGGAACTGGTACATCTTCACGACAGGCTCATAGAATCGCTCATCCCCTAATACCCTGGTTAAAAGTCTCGGCCAAAATCCACTAGGGAAGTATGTGAGTAGGTAGAGACGAGTGTTTGAGAACGCAGGGTTGTTCTGGGACATAGTGCATGCTATATGCATGAGATTGTCTCCCGAGACTGGTATGCTTGATGGATTGAATAGAAGATCAATTGAGCTCACAGACGCATTTGATGACATTATCAGTCCATTCCTCCTAACTGGAATCTGCAGAAGGAAAATGAAATGTACATATACATTGTAAAACTGTCACCAGGAGTCATGTAACAAAATTGAAGCTGTCACCAATAGCTATGTAATAAACATGAAGCTGTCACCAATAGCTATGTAACAAAAATGAAACTGTCACCAATAGCTATGTAACAAAAATGAAGCTGTCACAAAGAGCTATGTAACAAAAATGAAGCTGTCACCAATAGCTATGTAACAAAAATGAAGCTGTCACCAATAGCTATGTAACAAAAATGAAGCTGTCACAATGAGCTATGTAACAAAAATGAAGCTGTCACAAAGAGCTATGTAACAAAAATGAAGCTGTCAAAAAGAGCTATGTAACAATAATGAAGCTGTCACCAATAGCTATGTAACAAAAATGAAGCTGTCACTAATAGCTATGTAATAAAAATGAAGCTGTCACCAATAGCTATGTAACAAAAATGAAGCTGTCACCAATAGCTATGTAACAAAAATGAAACTGTCACCAATAGCTATGTAACAAAAATGAAGCTGTCACCAATAGCTATGTAACAAAAATGAAGCTGTCACAAAGAGCTATGTAACAATAATGAAGCTGTCACCAATAGCTATGTAACAAAAATGAAGCTGTCACAAAGACTTATGTTACAAAAATGAAGCTGTCACAAACGTAATGTAACAAAAATGAAGCTGTCACAAAGAGCTATGTAACAAAAATGAAGCTGTCACCAATAGCTATGTAATACAAATGAAGCTGTCACAAAGACTTATGTTACAAAAATGAAGCTGTCACAAACGTAATGTAACAAAAATGAAGCTGTCGCAAACATAATGTAACAAAAATGAAGCTGTCACAAACGTAATGTAACAAAAATGAAGCTGTCACAAAGAGCTATGTAACAAAAATGAAACTGTCACAAAGACTTATGTTACAAAAATGAAGCTGTCAACAAAAGTTATGATACACAAATGAACATGTTTCCAAAACGTACGTCACACAAATGAAACTGCGGCCAAATGTTATGTTATACACAATGAAGCTGTGTCCAACAGTTAAGCAACACAAATGAATGAGTTACCTCTCTCATACTTTCTGGCAATAGATTTGTATCTGTTGGCAGCAGGGATGGAAGCAGCAGATGTTCTGTGTCAAACTGCAGAGCCACTTCAAACTTGTTGAGCAGATTGAGGATATACTGGCCAATCTTGTCTGTGTCATTGTATAACTGGTACATGTCCCGTAACGTCATGATACCTACAACAAACAGAAGACGGTTGATAGACTTGACCAATCCTATCCGAGTCATTGTGTTACATGTCTCTTTAACTTCATGATACCTACAACAAACAGCAGACGGTCGATAGACTTGACCAATCCTATCCGAGTCATTGTGTTACATGTCTCTTTAACTTCATGATACCTACAACAAACAGCAGACGGTCGATAGACTTGACCAATCCTATCCGAGTCATTGTGTTACATGTCTCTTTAACTTCATGATACCTACAACAAACAGCAGACGGTCGATAGACTTGACCAATCCTATCCGAGTCATTGTGTTACATGTCTCTTTAACTTCATGATACCTACAACAAACAGCAGACGGTCGATAGACTTGACCAATCCTATCCGAGTCATTGTGTTACATGTCTCTTTAACTTCATGATACCTACAACAAACAGCAGACGGTCGATAGACTTGACCAATCCTATCCGAGTCATTGTGTTACATGTCTCTTTAACTTCATGATACCTACAACAAACAGCAGACGGTCGATAGACTTGACCAATCCGAGTCATTGTATAACTGGTACATGTCTCTTTAACTTCATGATACCTACAACAAACAGCAGACGGTCGATAGACTTGACCAATCCGAGTCATTGTATAACTGGTACATGTCTCTTTAACTTCATGATACCTACAACAAACAGCAGACGGTCGATAGACTTGACCAATCCTATCCGAGTCATTGTGTTACATGTCTCTTTAACTTCATGATACCTACAACAAACAGCAGACGGTCGATAGACTTGACCAATCCTATCCGAGTCATTGTGTTACATGTCTCTTTAACTTCATGATACCTACAACAAACAGCAGACGGTCGATAGACTTGACCAATCCGAGTCATTGTATAACTGGTACATGTCTCTTTAACTTCATGATACCTACAACAAACAGCAGACGGTCGATAGACTTGACCAATCCGAGTCATTGTATAACTGGTACATGTCTCTTTAACTTCATGATACCTACAACAAACAGCAGACGGTCGATAGACTTGACCAATCCTATCCGAGTCATTGTGTTACATGTCTCTTTAACTTCATGATACCTACAACAAACAGCAGACGGTCGATAGACTTGACCAATCCTATCCGAGTCATTGTGTTACATGTCTCTTTAACTTCATGATACCTACAACAAACAGCAGACGGTCGATAGACTTGACCAATCCTATCTGAGTCATTGTGTTACATGTCTCTTTAACTTCATGATACCTACAACAAACAGCAGACGGTCGATAGACTTGACCAATCCGAGTCATTGTATAACTGGTACATGTCTCTTTAACTTCATGATACCTACAACAAACAGCAGACGGTCGATAGACTTGACCAAT
>JABXNX010000072.1:0-41665 GCA_014843695.1 Archivesica marissinica | reverse complement strand
TCCAAAAAAAAAAAAAAAAAAAATTGTTTCACAATCGTTGTAAAATAAATAAAGTTTACGCCTTAAGTATCTATACAATGGCCAGTCATCAGTAACACTGTTTGGGGAAGGGGATTTTATTTACAAGAATAGTACATGTTTATCTATAATAAACCAGTGCATAATACGAAATAATAATACTATATATAATATCATTTACCATAATATTTATATGTATTATTATAACGTGAAATATAATTTTTTATTCATTTTTCTAAATGTTAGTGAGTGCTTGTTTTTAATTTTTGAGATATTCATACATAGTTGCTATTTCATTATTTATTATGTTCATTATATTAACCGGGTTCTTCCTGTTTTAGCTAATGATGTATGTCTTATATATAGAGAATCCAACTATGGTAAATTACAAATTAATTTCGTAATACTCGAAAACTTCGTGGCGTCCGTGGTCCAGTGGTAGAGCGTCGGATTTGGAATCGAACGGTCCCAGGTTCGATACTCAGTCAGGCCACGTATGTAGTGTTATTGAGCAAGGCACCTCAAAAACGCATTGCTTAGTACTGGTTAACCGCTATGGTCGGCTAAGCCTGCCCAGGAAAACATGTCAAGGTCCCCGCAAGGGGTTTGACATTAATTCGAACATACATACAACCTCTCTCGTGTAGCCTAAAACAATTGAGGATAATCTATTAAATTGTTTACTTATTAAATTTATCTATATCTCATAGATTGAGAATTTGTATCATGTTTTGCCTAATAGGAACTACTATAGTAAAACTGTTAATATTTTAATTTTAATAAATCACATTTAATTTAGGCATGTCCTCTTGTTATGGGAACAACAACTGTAAGCTTGCCCTCTTGTTATGGGAACAACAACTGTAAGTATGTCCTCTTGTTATGGGAACAACAAATGTAAGCATGCCCTCTTGTTATGGGAACAACAACTGTAAACATGCCCTCTTGTTATGGGAACAACAACTGTACGACCCTCTTGTTATGGGAACAACAACTGTAAGCATGCCCTCTTGTTATGGGAACAACAACTGTAAACATGCCCTCTTGTTATGGGAACAACAACTGTAAGCATGTCCTCTTGTTATGGGAACAACAACTGTAAACGTGCCCTCTTGTTATGGGAACAACAACTATAAGCATGCCCTCTTGTTATGGGAACAACAACTGTAAACATGCCCTCTTGTTATGGGAACAACAACTATAAGCATGCCCTCTTGTTATGGGAACAACAACTGTAAACATGCCCTCTTGTTATGGGAACAACAACTGTACGACCCTCTTGTTATGGGAACAACAACTGTAAGCATGCCCTCTTGTTATGGGAACAACAACTGTAAGCATGTCCTCTTGTTATGGGAACAACAACTGTAAACGTGCCCTCTTGTTATGGGAACAACAACTATAAGCATGCCCTCTTGTTATGGGAACAACAACTGTAAGACTATACTATTCCCACCAAAGGGATACATTTAGTGATAGATCGGACTTCATCTGCCGGATGTAGTCACTCCAAACATCGTCAATGTTCCTCGGTATTCTGCGCTGAACAATACTTACGGCGTCTCTCTCCCAGTCCACATGTTTCCAAACATCAGCAATGTCCCTCGGTATTCTGCGCTGAACAATACTCACGGCGTCTCTCTCCCAGTGCACATGTTTCCAAACATCGTCAATGTTCCTCGGTATTCTGCGCTGAACAATACTTACGGCGTCTCATTCCCAGTGCACATGTTTCTTTCCACTTTGGCACCTCTTAATAATACTCGGCATATGTAATGTACACAGTCTCCCGCTCCCACATGCACGACATGATAACTATCAAGTATGTTAAACTGTTCCTGCCATTCCCAGATAGAACATGATAGTGCCGCGATGTTTCCATATGGGAATATTTACATTGCTATTGTATTTCCATCGATGGACGTATGTGTCCTGATTGTATACATTTTCGTATTCTGGTTTTATTTCCAGCGTTCGTCGCGAGAAGAGAAAAAGGCGTGTCGTACGGTTTAGACTGTTCCAAGGATGATCTATTTACCTGTTCCGTCACACGATAAGTTGCAAATTTAGAGTAGAATACTTTAAATGCAAAGTGTGCTATATTTTCTTTGTGTCATTAACTATTTCAACGCCTGTTCCCAGGCTACAATTATGTTACAATTCACCTCTTGTCAATATATTTTTACGACACATAGGTTTTACGACACAGTTTTGATATCTGGTTTACATTATTATTATTATTATTATTAACCCAGCGCCTGAACTGTTATGATTCGCCGTTAAACCAATACTCACTCAATCACTGTAATCTAGTACTTCACTTCAGAATTAGTATAGAACGGGGGTATTAAGAAATGACGCAATAGAAAAATACAATTCCAAATGGTTAGCGTTTTTGTAATGTACATAATTGTATACTACCTACCATTTCTGATGTTGCTCATATAGTGAATGGAAACGATTAAACGCATTTTTCCCCTTCTATTTCTCAAACTGGGGGAAACACTCCACAAACCAGTTTTGCATATACATGTACATGGAATGCAATATAAGTGTTTTAATATTAATAGTATTAAATGTCATTGTTTAACTAACTGCATTGCTTTGTACGTATGTACAGAAATAAAATAAACGGGGTGACCCGAAAGGTGCCTTAACATTTAAAAAAAACGTTCTTCACGAGAATTAAAGGTACCTATTAAAGCTATATATATAGAGTTCAGGTATTTATTGCGGATGTATTTTTTCGCGCATACATGCATTTATGTGTATAACACGAGTGTATACGCCTTTAAACAATCGTGCACCACAGTGTAATACAATAACCAGACTGTCTAACATTCCTCCGCTATTATATATAAATACATTTCTTTGTCACCATATGCAACCAACTACAATTGTGTCTTTCCATCAGAAAAGTTAAACAAGAGGGTCATGGTGGCCATGCATCGCTCACCTGGCTCAATTTTACCCGGGGTCACCATTTTTAACACCTTTGAACATTGTGCATCGATCATTTCTACAAAATGTTACCAAATGTTGATCAAAATTGCATTATAGTGCCACCTGATTAGGCTATATGTTATTTGCTCTTCAGACAGTTGCGCTGATGCACCTGTCCAAATAGCAAGCAACATAGATCCTGACCAGACGCGACGTTACGCCGCGGCTCATCTGGATCTATGTTGTCTACACATGCTCTTAATTTTATCAGCGCTGAAAGAGTTAAACAATCCACTAAAAATGTAGTGTTGTTTGTGTTTTTTCTGTGTTTATTCTTCCATAAGACAATGCATTTATCTCATAAATAACGTTTCGCATTATATTTGTATAATATCTACATTTGATTCAGTGCTCCAGTCAGGAATTGAGAGTGACAGGGTAACAATCTGAAAGTCAAGTCAAGCACTCAAGTTCTAACTAAATTTCAAAATTAGAAAATGTCAAGCACTGCTCGGTAGCAGTATGAAATTACTATCTCACAGCCTTGGCATACGTAATTTACAAATGCGAAATTTATCAATGAAATAGGCCTACATAGTTCACTTGTTCAAAGCAGTGAAAGAACACATTTTATTTAATGGTTATGTTTATTGTGTAATACAAACAACGTGGAAGATGAGTTTCAGTTCATGTTTAAATGTGAGGTGTATAGTACATTAAGAAAATAATATATTAAACGTTTATATTCTAATCGACCAAGTATGTTCAAATTATTTCAATGTGACAATTCCCTAGAGCTGGTTAACTTTAGTAAATATATTCATGAAGCTTTATCCCTTCGTAATTCACTTGTTTAGGATATATGAGTTACCAGTTGAATACTCCCTACACTCTTAATACAGTCAGGCCAATGTTTTGCGTAGTCTAAAATCCATCATTACATTGTCATTATTTTTCCATGTATGTCCATAATCATTACATCATTTGTCCATCCTCATCATGATTGCATATATCATAATAGTGTACTATATATATTGTAAATATGTTTAAATGTTACAGACAAGAAACTGTTTAAGTCTTAATAAAGCATTCTTCTTCTTCTTTAATGCTTTCTAATGAAACATGGAAATGTATCAGTGCACTAATATACAAGTATTCACTGTTCTTCAGGTCAATAGTTATACTATTAGTCCACGCTGGGGAAGGACTATTGACCCGTACCAGAACGCTATTGACCGAAACTAAGTCGGTGTAAATAAGCCTTCTGTTTCTGGTCTATAGTCCCTTCCTTGGAAGAAGAATTTGAACTATTGACATGAAGAGAAGTGAATAATTGTTTTATTATATGGAGTAAATCAATGTCTTAAATAAACACAACCAACACTTTATTTACTTTATTTCTAAATTAGTTATCAGTCTAATATGGTATTAAGATTGGAAATGTTTGACCAGAGACAAATAAATCTAGTTCATTCTCCGACGTTAACTTGCCGAATCGATCAGCCATAGTTGCGTAATCGCAACCAAAATCTGCATTACCAACACGCTAGGGGAACTATTGACCTTTATACCGGAATAGAACGAAATTGTGGACAACAGGTCGAATAGTCAAAATCTACTCACCCACACATGATCGGGATTTCAGCCAATCAAATTGCCAATCAATATAAATTATAATAAAATGTGTTATTCCACTGGTTGAAAGCAATTTGAATGTTCATGAACTTGAACACTATTGGTAATGGTGACGTTTATGACGTCATCAACATGTGACGTTCAGATGTAATTAACCTATAGTCGGTTCGATTTATATCAATTAAATAAAACATTTCCAGAATAAATAAAGTGTTTGATTGAACTATATTTCGCTCATGAAAACTAACAGTATCACGTGTCTAGGGTATCTCGTGCTAATATTGCTTTTAATGTTCATCCGATTGGCTGTCCGATTAGCGCAGTGGTTAGCGCGCTCGCTTCTCACCAATGCGACCCGGGTTCGATCCTCGGACAGGGAAGTATGTGAGATGGTACAATGGTCTCCAGATCGGACAGATGGGTTTTCCCCGGGTACTCCGGTTTCCTCCCACATGAATGACCACATATACGCTTTCATCCGAGCCAACGAGAGTGATTAATATAAGTTGTTAAAACTTGCTTCGCAATCGTTGTAAAATAAATAAAGTATTAAAAAAAAAGGTTCATCCGGTGAACGTATATAATTCAATAATACACCGAAATAATTAGATTCAATATAAGCATTTAACACGAATAGTGTATTACTGGAAATATCCTAGCAAATTGAGAAATCGAAATTTCCGTTAAATGTGTACATATGTTATAGACAATAAATGTCTCATTTGGCGAAATAATCTTCTATATTAAGTTCAAAGACAAAAATAGAAACATAGTAATATAGTTTAACAAAAGACAGACTTGAGGGAGTGTATTGTCTCGGAATTATTCTCCTGAAAGAATCAATCTATTATCTTGTTGCAAGCAACGATCTTTTATTATATAATCTCTGTTCGGAGCGTTTCTGAGAGTATATACACTACAAAAGCAACATTGCACAATACGTGTCCCTTGGTAACATTGCACAATACGTGTATCTTTGGTAACATTGCACAATACGTGTCCCTTGGTAACATTGTACAATACGTGTCCCTTGGTAACATTGCACAATACGTGTCCCTTGGTAGCATTGCACAATACGTGTCCCTTGGTAACATTGCACAATACGTGTCCCTTGGTAACATTGCACAATACGTGTTCCCTTGGTAACATTGCACAATACGTTTGGTGGATTCCATTAGATCAACAATATATAGGGGAAATAATTATATGTGTGTTCTACGTTTATTTATCGTCGCTACCGGTTGTCCATATGAGCGATGCCTCCTGAAGAGATTAGTCATTTTAGATTTTTGGAGGATAGTGCAATGATACAGTCAGAGACCCATTCCAGAATCTCCTCTGGTTCTTTTACGAACACGGTGTACAGCACCGACACGAGACCTCGGTTTAACGTCCCATCTGAAAGACTTTATTTTATTATGGTCAGACGGGGGGATCGAATCGAACCTGCGATCCCTGGATTACCAGTCCAGCGTGTTACCACTGGACTACAGATCCGTCTAACTAGAATGAACTCGTAGAGCATATATAAATATAGTTTCAATTTCTAAAACACTTACGGAAAACAAATATCGAATAGCCCTGACACGCTTTAGAATAGACAATCTTACAATAGAAACCGGCAGATCTAATACTGTCCTCATGTGTCCAGCTCACAATAACATTAGAAAGAAATATATTAAAAAGTATTACCATAATAGACCTAGTGTTTTCAAATGTGTAACTTTAATGCAATCTCGTAACAATAATGTTATAGCCAAATTGGGAAAATATCTTTATGAAGTATTTGCACTGAGACGCGATTGGCTTAATTCCATCGAATTTGTAACTTGACTGTGTTGAACGTATTATACATTGAGAAATATACAGAAACATACATTTATATCGTGATATGTGGATTGAACTGAAAGCTAAACGCTTACGGTAATTCTTTCCACTGCGTACTAGATGTACCAGGTATATATATGGCTTTTTTCTTTTCTTATTTACGTTTATTTATCGTCGCTACCGGTTGCCCATATGAGCGACGCCTCCTGAAGAGATTAGTTATTTTAGATTTTGGAGAATAGTGCATGATACACACAGAGACCCATTACAGAGTCTCACCTGGTTCTTTTACGTGCACAATGTAAAGCACCGACACGAGACCTCGGTTTAACGTCCCATCTGAAAGACTGTTAATTTTCTTGCTAATCCAATCACTCCAGCTTCCTCCTACCACATATACGCTATCATCCGTTCGCCAGCGAGAGTGATTAATATAAGTTGCTATGCTTGTTTCGCGATCGTTGTAATATAAATAAAGTTTATACTTTTTTGAAATATGTGTTAATCTGCCATTAAAATTGGAACTTTTAAATATTATTGTTGTTGGTTGCAAAATCCCACCCCACTCATTTAGTTAAACAATTTTATTTTAACTCGATTGCGAAACAAGTTCTTACAACTTATATTAATCACTCTCGAGACCTCATTCCTGATGGAATCAATCGCCACGAGGGAGAGAGAAAAGGCGTGTGGAATTTAAATGCCTTGCCTGTTAGCACAATCGCACCGTCCCCCCCATTTAATAGTATTCGAGTCAGTGAACCTGTATTTTGATATAATGTTATGCATACTATAACGCTGTAACTGACAACCTCTTCACATGAAACACAGATGAAGGGTGATTCATTCAGATATTCAATTCACGAAAACAGTCGTCCACCTACTCACCTAACGTTGCCTCTATACATGTAGTCTTCTATTCTGTTGGAATAATGCAATATTTCTAGCTTGTCTTTGCAAGTGACAGGTTCATATTTTCCTTCAGAAAATTGAACTTCAAAGTCAGTCTTGGGGTCGTGTGGGCGAAATTATTTAATTGACAAAAACTACACTTTATGCTGAGAATGTGTCATGTTGTTCAAGGAAAGTGTCGGTAAAATCGTAGCAGCAAATATAAATTATAACCCGAGCGTCTACGTTAAACTGAATAACGTAAATCTAACTATGGTGGCTTCTCTTTTGCGATATTCGATATATCATGGCCGTACCGATTTTCGGACAAATAAGGTTTGTCGGTGAATAACTTCTAGTCAATTTCCTTTATAGCAGATGAAATAATATTACTATGTAATTGGTTTTTTAACGTGCGTAGCCCGCATCACATTTAGCAAGTTTTAGTAGATGTCCTGCCACAAAACCGGAGCATTGGCGTATTTGATTTGATAATATTCTATTGCTGTATATACAAACAAATTACGAATACATAATTAGCAAATGGGTTGGGCCACAAGTTCTAACAACATTAGTGATTGGCCCTCCCCATTGGCGTATAGTGCAATATAGACATTTGGAACAGGAATATAACTTTGAAATCGTTGAGGTCATTCTTCAGAAAGAACTGCCATTCTTGCGAAGCTCAGTATCCACCAAGGAGGATAGCAAGAACATCTTGGTTGATTGATGACACCATTCATCTATGAAGAATGCGTGATATACAGCACATAAGCAAGGTGTTCTCGATGCCAGACAATTACTCGACCGAGTTTGGCATAATGGAAAGTAATTAAACCTCTTTGACAGATTGTTTAGATATCAATATTATTTTATCAATGCAAACAATTATATTAATATGGCTTGCGCTTAATTAATTAATTTCTCTCTCATTCATACATTCTTAAGCACATAACAGTCACACATATCTACATACTAATGCAAAATCCACAAGTGAAATGGGAATTGTGTAAACTAGAAATTCGTGAAGCGTCTATTAATTTTTCAAAAAAAGCATCTCGTGAACGACACAACCGGTTGTACAATTTAGAAAATGAACTTAAAATATTGCTACAAGTACCAAACCTCAACATCAACATTAAAAACAGAATACACGAACTTGAAAGGGAAATTGAAATCATATATAATTTTAAAACTATTGGGGCACAGGTTCGCTCAAGAGTCTCGTTTCTAGAGGAAGGTGAAAGAAACTCCAAATATTTTTTTAGTTTAGAAAAATCACGACAATGTAGAAAAGGCATGAATTCTCTGATTGTCAATAATAATAGAATAACAGACAAAATTGAAATTCTAAAACAAGAAGTATTGTTCTATGAAAACTTATATAGCGCAGAGTCGACCAATGTAAATATACAGTCATATCTAGATTCCGTCACTTTAGAGCACAAATTAACTAATGAACTTTCTGATAAATGTGAAGGTATTTTAACTCATGAAGAATGTACTAAGGCTATTCACGAAATGAAGCTGAACAAAAGTCCGGGTCTAGACGGTTTAACCGTTGAGTTTTACTTTAAGTTTTGGAATCTGTTCTGCAACTTAGTCGTTAATGCGCTTAATCAAGGTTTTACAAATAAAGAAATGTCACGATCGCAAAAACAAAGCGTAATTTCTTTGATTTACAAAAAAGGTAATCCTGAAAATATTGAAAACTGGAGACCTATCTCGCTCTTAAACATTGATTACAAATTAGTAGCGAGAGTTCTCGCGAACAGATTACAATATGTACTTCCTACAATAATTAACCTTGACCAACAAGGATATATAAAAAATCGATATATTGGATACAACATTCGTCAAATTCAAGATACAATAGACTATGCCGAATCAATTGAAATTAACGGCGCCATGCTATTTTTAGATTTTAGGAAAGCTTTTGATACCGTAAACTGGAACTTTATGTTCAAGGTACTTACAAAATTTGGCTTTAAAGAAACATTTATAACATGGGTAAAGACACTATATAACAATATATCATCATGCGTAATAAACAACGGTTGGAAATCAGACAGCTTTAGTATATCTAGAGGTATACGTCAAGGTTGTCCGTTATCCGCGTTACTTTTTATCACTGTAGCCGAAATTATGGCAATAAAAATTCGTCAATGTCCAAACATAAATGGTATAACAGTTAAACTGGAACAACTAGAACACCTAAAGATAACCCAGTTAGCAGATGATACTACTCTCTTTTTAAAAGATAAGTCAGATATTCCTTTTGCTATTAAAATTGTCGAAGACTTTGGAAAATACTCGGGTCTTAAGTTAAATAAATCTAAAACAGAAGGCCTATGGATTGGAAAGCTAAAACATAATAATTGTACTACTGAATTTGACATTAAATTTACGAACAAATCCGTTAAAGCACTAGGTGTATTCTTTGGAAATGACAAGTATTCATGCAATGAACTAAACTGGAATAATAAAATACTACAATGTCAATTATTACTTAATAACTGGAACAAGAGAAATCTAACATTTTATGGCAAAATCCTTGAAATAAAGTCCCTGATTTTACCTAAGTTCATATATCTTATTCAAAACATAGATATTCCAAAAGATGTCTTAAATACAATAAATGCAATGTTCTTCAAGTTTCTTTGGGGTGGTAAAAATTATAAAGTAAAACGAAACATAACAATTGGCCATAAAAATGATGGCGGGCTAGACATGGTAGATATAAATATATTTGCAAAAACAATGAAAATAAAATGGGTACACAATCTTTTATCAAATGGAAATGCAAATTGGAAAGTTATGCCCAAGTTCTTTCTTAACCAATATGGAAATAATTTCCTTGTCTTTTCCATGAATCTAGATTCCTATAAATCATTGCCACGCACTAAATACATAATGCCAACATTTTATAAATCGCTATTAGACATGTGGCTTGAATTCAAAAGGGTATCATGTAAAATTGCAACAAATAAGCTGGAACATTTTCGTGAAATTCGTAAACAAATATTGTGGGGAAATCGTTTCATCAAAGACAAAAATAAGTGTCTCGTGTTTAAATCATGGATTGACTCAAACATTTTATTTGTTAATGATATTATCTCAGAAACTGGAGAAATAGATGTACAGAGAATATTAAATTCTCTTCAATCAAAACATGACTGGATCTCTGAAATGCAAATAATCAGAAAGGCAATACCTAATCTTTGGAAAACTCAATTAAAATCAAGAAATTCATACTTAACAAAAGTGAAGACTGAATTAACTATATTTATGGAACATAATAGATGTTTCAATGTTATGACGAATAAGGATATTTACAATATATTACTGAAACAAAAAGCCGAACGGCCATATATCCATAAACACTGGGAACAACGTTTTAACAAAACGTTAATGTGGAATTCTTTTTACTTTGTCATGAATAAAATAACATGCGATAATAAAATAAAACAATTCAAATTTAAACTTTTACACCGCATTGTTGCAACAAATCAAAATTTATTCACCTGGAAAATATTTGACAACCCACTATGTAATCACTGCAACAATATAGAAGACTATTCCCATTTTTTCCTAGACTGCAGATATTTGAAACATTTTTGGGAAATTATCGCTGAAGTTTTCAAACAATGCGGAATTTCAAGAACTTTTAAAGATCTAGAATCTATTGTCATTGGTTACAAAATTGAACTAAGGGAGTACCAAGATGTCAATATTGTACTTAGCCATATATCATATTGTATTTATAAAACATACTTCTTAAGCGATAGACGAAAGATGCCATTCAATATGATAACAACTCTATACTATGACTTGCTTGTGACAAGTGAATACATGAAGAAGGTTAACAAACCTTACCAGTTTATTCTAAAGTTTTTGAAACATCTATATCTGTTTTGCTAATTGTCATTTGTTATTATATATTTACTTGTAAATGACTTGTATTATATGTGAATATGTGCCAGTAGGCAATTCCAAAGAGAAAAAAAAAAAGAAAACTAATGCAAGATCATTCTTAATAGAAATACTACAAGAGAATTTAGTTTATACAACATTATTTTAGCTCGATTGCGAAACAAGTTCTTACAACTTATATCAATCACTCTCGAAGAGAATTTACAATAAAAACACACAAAAGCACAATGTACAAACATATAATCAACTCAACTTGTTTATATTGTATAAAGTATATACTTGCTTAGAGCAAAGAATAGTTATACATAAATATATACGTACATGCAAAATAAATACATGACATTTTACAGAGAAGTTATGCAGGAGTAAATGAAAATGAAACTAAATGTTTAACTTCTTATTATGTGTGTTGTGTTCGCATTCTGTCTGCTGAATAAATAAATGTTGCTAAGTTGAGCAAAGACTATTCCGATGTTTGATTCATTAATGCTGTGTATTTAATTAATGTTAGCCATTTGCAAAATCAACGTTTGAAATATAGATTCCGAATAACTTCGCACAAATTAGCCATCGGGAAAGGACGGTATTTAAAGATAGATAGAAACAATAGGAAATGTATACATTGTAATATGAACTAAGTCGAAGCAGAATACCATTTTATTTTAGTTTGTTCCAAGTACAGACAGTTAAGATCACAATTCTAGAGGACATAGAAAACGCACACCTACATTATATGATTATTATTACATGAAAACGAAATACGAAGTAATAATGTGATAATTTTTGCATTTAATGCGCTTGACTAAACTCAGATTGCGTAACACCTTACAATTTCAATCACACGTGAATTCAACCTGGCGTTAGGTTGTTTCCTAGATAGTATTTGTAGGTTATGTAATAACGGGGAAGTTGGCTCTGAGCAACACTATCTGCTTAAATGCGACTACTTTACACAAGATCGGAATACCTATCTGCACGACTTTGTGTTGTCAGACAACATACATTGTTTCTCCAAGATATTAAATACATCATCTGAAACTGCCCTGGTAAATCTTAGTAAATTTACTCGTATTATCATGTCTAAATTTTGTTAGTAATTTTTTAAAGCTTCGCAAGTTGGACATATTACGATATTTGATAGGTATTGCATTAATTATTCAAATCTTATTACATATACTTACCACTTTATGGTTCGCAAAAATTGATAATCCATAACGAAAGTATAATTAACCCTACTGAAATTCATCATTAGATTCATATTGTGATATTTAAAAACGCCTGATACATATACTCTTGCCGAATATTATACAAAACCTCATTATATTCCACAAACGGGAAGAAAATCCAACAAAAGCTATAATCACAAAACTATAGATACATTTTATCCCGTACTCTATGACCGTGGGAAAAATATTAGACTCATTACGAGACCAATTTACCCAACTCATAAATACTAATCCGCACGATGGGATTATGTTGTCTACTACGTGAGTCAGTATGATAGTAAAATTATTTTCATTCATTACACGTCACCAGGCCAATAACAATCGATTGACCTTTCATCCCAAAATGACAAACAATCCGACAGAGAATAAGTATATTAACTATTATATCCCACACTCTTTAAATATTATATTTGTCTTTCGTTTTATATCATTTAGACGTAATAGTGGAACTATGTCGTGAATAATATTGTATTTGTATGTAAAATTTGGATACATGAAGAAGAATCCCCCAGCATATTTCTATACATTATTATGCATGATATGATTGTTTATACAACTGCTTTCATTTCAGGTCATTCCCGGAAGCACCACGTGGCTAAATATGTGTTTCTGTTATATACCCTCATGTTGTACACATGTACCTGAGAGAATAAAAGTATATGTCTGTCTGTCTGTCTGTCTGTCTGTCTGTCTGTCTGTCTGTCTGTTTATTAGTAGGTTGAGATTATCTGTTCATCCTTTAAGAATCCAAACTGGCCGATACGCAATAAATAGAATACCGAGAGATCAAAGACACTGTAACTGCTGTAATACATTAGACATAGAAGACGAATATCATTTTATATGTATATGTTCATGCTTTAGCAATATACGTAAAAAGTACTTACATAAATATTACCATTCTAAACCATCGATGTATAAGTATTTAGAATTGTTAAAGTCAACTGATAAAAAATGTATATGTAACTTGTCCAAATATGTTAAAGAAGCAATATCCATAAGAAACACGTTGTTGAATAACCAAACTCTTATTTAGTATACTATATGTTCACCCTCTTTACCGTAAATTGTAATCAGTAATATACTGATTAACTTTCTTATTGGAATGATAGAAATTATATTAATATTATTGTACTATTAACTATTGTTATACACCATCCTTACATCACATGACAATAACTATGCATAATATATTGTATACCTTTCGACGATGTACTATGTACAAGTCTTGAAAATAAAAATCTGTTCTGTTCTGTTCTGTTAAAAAGGGACAAGTTTTCGAATAAAATTTCATGTTGTAACAGAAATGTGTGTCCGCTATGTTCCACATGACTGGCACGTGACCATGCACAGTAATCAACGAGGCATTGCATTGCCAGTTACAAAAAAACAAAGAAATATGTATTTACGTCGGCGTATGGATTATTTAGTGTACACTTACAGGAGATTAATGAAATCATCGACATTTACATATTTATTTATATGTATTTGCTCATTTTCCCTTGTGACAGTTCTAGCTTGTACACCATAATTATATACTGACAACAATAACGGCATTCGCAAACATGTGGGGTACGAATACAGGGCGTAGTTCACGATCTCCGCGATTCAAACAAAGAGTGGAGACCCACGGTTTATTGCATGGCCTTTCTTTGTCTATGCGTTCCTACACTTTCAGTACGTTTTGTTACGATATGTAGCGTTTTGTTACGATATGTAGCGTTTTGTTACCAAGCCAACAGGATTCTGGTCAAGATATGTCACGATTTTCATCTCGTTCCCTCAAGTTCTCTTACGATCACCACGATATGCTATCACGTTCTGTCCCTATCTGTCACATTCTGCTTAGAGCTCTAGCGTTCATCACGTTCCCTCAAGTCTCTTACGATCATCACGATATGCTATCACGTTCTGTCCCTATCTGTCACATTCTGCTTAGAGCTCTCGCGTTCATCACGTTCCCTCAAGTTCTCTTACGATCACCACGATATGCTATCACGTTCTGTCACATTCTGCTTAGAGCTCTCGCGTTCATCACGTTCTGTTAATATCTCCCACGAGTGTGACCACGGTTTGAGTACGATCACCACGATATGCTATCACGTTCTGTCACATTCTGCTTAGAGCTCTCGCGTTCATCACGTTCTGTTAATATCTCCCACGAGTGTGACCACGGTTTGAGTACGATCACCACGATATGCTATCACGTTCTGTCATATTCTGCTTAGAGCTCTCGCGTTCATCACGTTCTGTTAATATCTCCCACGAGTATGACCACGGTTTGAGTACGATCACCACGATATGCTATCACGTGCTGTCCCTATCTGTCACATTCTGCTTAGAGCTCTCGCGTTCATCACGTTCTGTTAATATCTCCCACGAGTGTGACCACGGTTTGAGTACGGTTGCCACGCTTGGGTCACAATTGTGGAACAAGAAGGAGGCATGGGGTCTTGTGTGATGTAAACCGTGCACGTAAAAGAACCAGAGGAGACTCTGGAATGGATCTCTGTCTGTATCATGCACTATCCTCCACAATCTAAAATGGCTAATCCCTTCAGGAGGCGTCGCTCATATGGGTGACCGGTAGCGATGGTAAATAAACGTAAAACACACATTGTGTGCTATTAATGTGGGTACGGTAGGTGCTATTTTCGCTGGCTCCGCAGATAAGTATGCTGGTAGTAGTGGTGGAGCAGGTTGAGCAAGCTTGTCATTCTGGGCAGAGGCCTTCCGTCCTCTTTCCGTTTGGCTGGTCTCTTTCCGTTTGGCTGGTCTAAGCTGAGATATTAATATTGAAAACCGTTGAAAACACAATGATTCTTGCAGCGGGTGGAACCACATTTTGGGAACCTTATCAGAGCGTGACAGATCATGGGAGCCAACAACTTATATTAGTCACTCTCGTTGGCGAGGATGAAAGCGTATATGTGGTCATTCATGTGGGAAGAAACCGGAGTACCCAGAGAAAACCCACCTGTCCGATATGGCGACCACCGTACCATCTCATATACCGAGGATCGAACCGGGGTCGCATTGGTGAGAAGCGAGCGCGATAACCACTGCGCTAATCTGACAGCCAATGGAGAGTGATTAGAGCGTGTCTGAGAGAATATTGGTGGAATCGTAGTGAAACTTGAAGGAATCGTGTTTCCAAGTACACCATGATCCCTACGATGGAGCATCGAGGTCTACTGCACTATATTCACATATGTATATGCTACGCTGTTCTACGATTACCAAGTTCAATCTATCTCTCTCAAGAGTTGGCGTCAAATCGGGATATTGGTGGCCAAATTATTTTTCAGTCAAAAATGTTGTCATGATCTTTACGATCATCAAAATTCCAACAATATCACCACATATTTCCCGTTAGATCGCCACCAAGTTCCCTCCAGATCACCACCCAATTCCCGTTAGATCGCCACCAAGTTCCCTCGAGATCACCACCCAATTCCCATTAGATCGCCACCAAGTTCCCTCCAGATCACCACCAAGTTCCCTCTAGATCACCACCCAATTCCCGTTAGATCGCCACCAAGTTCCCTCCAGATCATCACCAAGTTCCCTCTAGATCACCACCCAATTCCCGTTAGATCACCACCAAGTTCCCTCCAGATCACCACCCAAGTTCCCTCTAGATCACCACCCAATTCCCTGCAGATCACCACCAAGTTCCCTCCAGATCACCACCAAGTTCCCTCCAGATCACCACCAAGTTCCCTCCAGATCACCACCAAGTTCCCCTAGATCACCACAAGTTCCCTCCAGTCACCACCAAGTTCCCTCTAGATCACCACCAAATTCCCTCCAGATCACCACCAAGTCCATCTAGATCACCACCAAGTTCCCTCTAGATCACCACCAAGTTCCCTCTAGATCACCACCCAATCCCTCTAGATCACCACCAAGTTCCCTCTAGATCACCACCAAGTTCCCGCTAGATCACCACCAAGTTCCCTCTAGATCACCACCAAGTTCCCTCTAGATCACCACCAAGTTTCCTCTAGATCACCACCAAGTTTCCTCTAGACCACCACAAAGTTCCCTCTAGATCACCACCAAGTTCCCTCTAGACCACCACAAAGTTTCCTCTAGATCACCACCAAGTTCCCTCTAGATCACCACCAAGTTCCACCTAGACCACCACCAAGTTCCACCTAGATCACCACGATTCGATCCCATACATAAGTGCATTTATCTAATACATTCTGCTGATGTCGCATTAATGTATTTATAATAGCTGCGTGGCAGTGTGATACAGATATAATACCACGATCTCTAAAATGGAACACATGACATTTGCTTACGGCTACTATGTCCTTTTGATCTTAGTGTATAATGTTTAGTATCCCCTGCGGCTATTCCATATCAATTTCCTACTTCAAAAGAGCGACTTCATGTTGCGAGTGTTCTTCAGTTGTGTCATATTCCAAGTTTAATATTCAGATGGGACATTTGTTTCATTGACTATTAGTTTCAGTTGTGTTTTTAGCACTTATATATTTTGTTGTATTTCTAGTTTATTAATGCTCAAACATTCCTTCGGGACTCATTATATCAATTTACAGTGTCTGCTTCTGATTGGTATAGTTTTCATTTTGTTCCATTTAAGATTGTATATACGTAAATAGGCAGAAGTACATCCGCGGTCGAATGTAGTCCAAATGACTAATATAGTTATTTTTTTCTTTTTGATAAAAATGACAGGCAGTGTATAGTTTGTGTGTGTTTTTTGAGAAAGTATGTGACTTGAGAAGACTTCAGACTAGTTGATGTGTAGAAAAGATGTGGTATAAGAATTCAGGCCATTGCAAACTGAAGGTCGGTATACTGTATTATTTGGCGGAGGAATACAGTGACGTTATTCACAGGCGAGCACTGGCTATTTGAAACTTAAAATTTGAATTATTCTTGGTGTGTTTCAGGCTGATTTGAATACCTCTTCACAGTGGATGTGGTATCAGAAGAAATGAAAGATTGGAAATATAAATGAACAGACTGTATATTTTTACAATTTATTTGTTGTTTTACAATGTTAACCGAGAATTAAAACGCCGTAAAATATAGGGATGAAAGCATCCGCCCTGCCGTAGTTCTTTTTGGGCAACAGCGTCACCTAATTGTCCAGTCTGATAATGCCGGGCTACCAAGTAGCCAACGTGTGTCAAGGCGTCCTCGTAGATCATAACAATAACCCACTCGACTGGCCGCTGTACAGTCCAGATGTGTCCCAGTGGTATCGAACAGCTCTGGGACGACATGATGGTAAGCCTCATCGGAATACCACAGTTACTACGACCAACAAAGACGACCATCTTGCTAGTGTGGGAAAACATACCCACGAGAAGAAGAATAAATGCGCTGATGAACTCCAAGAATCGTGGCCATGACAGAATCGCGACGGCGTGGGGACATACGAGACCCTGCTGAGTCAGTCAATTTCACTTTGCGATATTTTTTGGTGGTAGTACAGACGGATCGTAGGTTCGATCCCCCGTCTGACCATAATAAAATGCAAGTCTTTCAAATGGGACATTAACCCGAGGTCTCGTGTCGGTGCTTTACACCATGCACGTAAAAGAACCAGGGAGATTCTGGAATGGGTCTCTGTTTGTATCATTGCACTATCCTCCAAAAATCTAAAATGACTAATCTCTTCAGGAGGCGTCGTTCATATGGGTAACCGGTAGCGACGATAAATAAACGTAAAACACACACACATATTGTGGTGGATGGGGAACCGTAGAATGCTTATCAGTCAGAATCTAATGAAATATTGATAATTGGCTGTACATTGCATCACACGCATAACTTTAAATCACCTCAAATGTTACCATGTGACCATGTATTCTGTATATATGAAATGTGTATAATGACTTTGGATAATTAATTATATAATTATATAATATGTAAAACTGTACATGCTGTACATCCAGCTAGTGTTGCGAGTGTGTGTGTGTGTGTGTGTGTGTGTGTGTGTGTGTGTGTGTGTGTGTGTGTGTGTGTGTGTGTGTGTGTGTGTGAGCGCGCGCGCGCGCGCGCGTGCGTGCGTGTTTTACGTTTATTTATCGTCGCTACCGGTTGCACTTATCACGTGGAACGCTGAGCTGTGATAACATATATATTACTGCACATGCGAGAGAGAGAGAGAGAGAGAGAGAGAAAGAGAGATGAGTGACTGAGGGTGAGTGAGTGAGTGAGTGAGTGAGTGAATGAATGAGTGAGTGAGTGAGTGAGTGAGTGGGTGAGTGAGTGAGTGAGTGGTGAGTGAGTGAAGTGAGTGAGTGAGTGAGTGGTGAGTGAGTGAGTGAGTGAAGTGAGTGAGTGATGTGAGTGAGGTGAGTGAGTGGAGGAGTGAGTGAGTGAGTGATGGGAGTGGTGAGTGAGGAGTGAGTGAGTTGAGTGAAGTGAGTGAGTGAGTGAGTGAGTGAGTGAGTGAGTGAGTGAGTGAGTGAGTGAGTGAGTGAGTGAGTGAGTGAGTGAGTGAGTGAGTGAGTGAGTGAGCTGGTTATATATCTGCTACAGCCAGTGTAAAACTATGTCTAAAAATGTGGCGCGTCCCAAAATCAGGACACGGATATATCCTGTAAATAATTAGTTACAATACAAAGTACTGCTCTCGGATATAATATATATAATATTTATGTGCTTTTGTTTTTGTTATTTTAAAGTTCCAGTAACAGTTTATGTCGTATGTCGGCTCACCAGCTGTTGTTGACAGAGGAAGACCCCGGCGGCATCCGAGTAATAGTTCCGGCACGGATATACAACAGGTAATACACCGTGTCATGCATAGACGAGCCCCGAAGTAGAACCACCGACCTTCCTTAAGTCAGCTTGATAGCTTCTTCATTGAAACAACTCAACACCCGAATAAGACACCCAAATTGGGAATCGAACCTACAGCCATGAGGGGGGGGGGCAAGCAATTTGAATTCAACGACCGCAACCACTCGGCTACGGAGGCCCCTGACTACAATGCTATACATGTATAGAAGAGTGAGGATAAGGAGTGTGTGTGTTTTACGTTTATTTATCGTCGCTACCGGTTGCCCATATGAGCGACGCCTCCTGAAGATATTAGTCAGTTTAGATTTTGGAGGATAGTGCAATGATACAGACAGAGACCCATTCCAGAATCTCCTCTGGTTCTTTTTACGTGCACGGTATAAAGCACCGACACGAGACCTCGGTTTAACGTCCCATCTGAAAGACTGTTAATTTTATTAGGGTCAGACGGGGGATCGAACCTGCGATTCTTGGATTACCAGTTCAGCGTGTTATCACTGGGCTACAGATCCGTCTGTCGAGGATAAGGAGGTTGACTAGCTTGTTATATACATGTATGTATAGTAGACCGTTTACAATTAAACCAAACATTTAATGAGAAATATGAATTGCTAATATACATATGTTCATATGTCGGTGGTTGGGACCGTGTTGATGTATCGCGGTTGGGATACTAAACGAAACTGTAAGGGAGGACAACATTTAGCTTTCTGTCCAATCCTAGCATTGTATGATTGTACATTGTAAATTATAATGTAAATTCGAAAAGTAAATATCTTCAAACCAAACGAAACTATAAATAGGTGTTGCCATGACGTCAGAATCCCACTTTGTTAGGTATCTCCATTTGGGAAAGCTATACCGATTAATTTCCCATTGGCATACATTATAACATTATTTGTTAAATCACATTATGCACACAATCAGTTACTCTATTCCGCATTCTAAGAACAATCTTAGTTCAATCAAACATAAATTGTATGTTACTTTCACTTTCGTTTTAATTTCCACTGGAATGACGTCACCACTTGCAAGCACCTGCAAGCGGCAGAGCCATGAATATTCAATTTTTTTCTAAATATGTCTCAAACAACCAACATTGAGTTATGTTCTTTCATTTTTTGCAAGTCAATTATTCACAAAAGATTGAATTTTCACTTGTTAATCAGACATCCACTTGTACGTACAAACAACACTCCAGTTATGCTAAAAACGAGGATTTATTACTAACTAACTTTTCATTAGTTATACAAATTGCGTTGCAACACGTAGCTTCGGCGCTTTATTCCGCTTGTTTTTAGTGGCACAAAACTTGGACATGGTTTATGTATTTTTACACGTTTATTATTGATTTTTTTATTATTCAGGGTATAAATAGATTTTTATCAAATCGGTGAAGATTTAGTATGAATTTTTTACTGTTTACTACCATTCTTTTATAATCATATAAAATATTAGTGCAATTGTATTGGCTACATGCGAGATTAATAATAAAGACAACATTTTATTGAAACATTAAAATGTTCACATTAAAGGAATAAGCTACATTTTCTTTACAAACGTTTGCAAAGTTGCGAATTTTTCTTAAAACCTTGTGAATTTGCTGCAATTGAGAGAAACTATGAAGTCGGTGACATATCATGTTTATGTGTTTATTTTCATCCAAATAGTTCAAACTAACAAGAAGAAATTCTGAGTGTGCAGACGTTTTTGAAGCAACTGTAGCATATTCCTTTAAGCAACACACCACATAGTCCTTTACGTCATTTATGTGTGCCATTGAGACATGTAAATGCATGCATTGATTAATAAATTGCCGTCATAATTCATAATACAATAGCAACCAGGTTAACTTTAATGTGCAAGATTTCATCATCATTACTGTCGTCGTCGTCGTCGTCATCGTCGGCGTCATCGTCGTCATATTACATGTTACTAAGAAACATTGGATCTTACATGAGTTGTCATTTCATACTATATTTTATGAAACGAGTTTTGGAATGTTGCTTTTTTGTGAGCATTTTGGCGAGCTTATTAGCAAAACTCCAAAACCAGTGTCATAAAATATTACATGAAATCACCAGGAGTGTAAGATCCTTTTATCCACATTACCATAGTAACCATGTATGCCTGTTTATTTGGAGCATTTTTACATCTCAAGGAAATCAGAAGGTGTATTCGTACACTGTAGTAATTAGTCCCCAATAATGAAACAAACACCTCTACGCATAAAATTAGACACAATAATTATAATTACTATACTATATTCATCTAGTGCATATTTAACATTTTATTCATTTTCAACTGCAAAGTTGCAAATTATATGTCAACTGTATCAAAAGCAAGCTGTCGTGTCGTGACCACTCAAAATCCGTCCAGGTGTTATTACACGTGTGTTAATATAAGAACATATGTAATTGTTGTATTACACTACAGACGCACGGATCTGTAGTCCAGTGGTTAACACGCCAGACTGGTAATCCAGTTATCGCAAGTCACGATCCCCCGTCTGACCCTAATAAAATTAACAGTCTTTCAGAGGTCACGTGTCGGTGCTTTACATCGTGCACGTAAAAGAACCAGAGGAGACTCTGGAATGGGTCTCTCGCTCTGTATCATTGCACTATCCTCCAAAAATCTAAAATGACTAATCTCTTCATGATGCGTCGCTCATATGGACAACCGGTAGCGACGATAAATAAACGTAAAACTCACTTGTATTACACTGAATACATGCAAAGGCATGTGATAAACTTGATATGTGTCAAGCTTTTGACCTGTGTTAATCGGGTGCATAACCAAATGGACTATGGTGGCATGGACTGTGAAAACACTTCTCAACCAATTACTACGCCAGGTTTTTAATCATTGATGCAAATATACAAAATTCAAACCTCTCCTTTTGTTACTAAGAACACCATCGGTAAATTAGTTCAGAAATGGAAACCTGTTTGTTAAAGTAGGAACTCCTTACAACATTCGCATGGCCTCCGTGGCCGAGTTGTTATGGTCCTTGATTTAAAACCACTTGCACCTCCCCGCTTTAGGTCCGCGCATCCCACGGAGAGCCTTGAGATATATACGTAAATAGACAGTGTGAATGTAGTTCCAATAACTAATACAGTTAATTTTTCTTTATGGTAAAAATGCATTTTCATGACAGACAGTGTATAGTTTTTGTGTTTTGTATAAGTATATGACTTGAGAAGACTTCAGACTAGTTGATGTGTACAGTAGACACGATGTGGTATAAGAATTCAGGCCATTGCAAATTGAAGGTATATTGTATTATTTGGCGGAGGAATACAGTGTGTAAACACAGTGACGTTATTCACAGGCGAGCACTGGTTATTTGAAACATAACATTTGAAATAGTCTTGGTGTGTTTCAGGCTGATTTGAATACATCTTCATAGTGGATGTGATATCAGAAGAAATGAAAGATTGGAAATATAAATGAACATACTGCATGTTTTTACTTTTTACTATATATTTAATAGGCAATTTATTTGTTGCTTTACAACCTTGATTGTTTTTCAAGTGAGGAGGCTATCCAACAGACATGCAGATAGTCAGTGTGTTTACCAGAGTGCCATTCAGTGCGTGAAACACTACGCGGAGATGCACCATGGCTTTACCTTCATCAATAACAGCGCGAGCTTCGCCATCTGACTGAACCTGTTGGTGCACATAGTTAACACAAATTTATTTTAGCTCGATTGTGAAACAGGTTCTTACAACTTATATTAATCTCTCTCGAGACCTAATTCCTAATGGAATCCATCCCCACGAGGGAGAGAGAGAAGAGGCAACGTGGAATTTTAATGCCTTGCCTAAGGACACAAGCGTAACGGCTCCAGCGGGGCATGAGTTCCGGACCGTGCGCACCTGAAGCGAAAGCGCATCCACTGCGCTATCACGACTTCCACTAGCACATTTAAACCTAGTAACTAGATCATATGCCCAATGTAATGAGCCATCTCTTTATCTCGTCGTGACAAACTTAGTTTATACAAATTGTTTGTGCTCGATTGCGAAACAAGTACCTTATATTAATCACTCTCGGGACCTGCATCCACGAGGGAGAGAGAAGAGGCAATGTGGAATTTAAATGACTTGCCTATTAACTGCATATTTGTAACGGCTACAAATGGGCCTGAACTCCTGATACCACTGCGCAATCACGACTTCCACTGCGCAATCACGACTTCCACTGCGCTATCACGATCATTTATTTATACGATATTCTTTTAAACTTAAAACAAACCGTTGAAACTAAGCGTACAAATAAGCAATAAGACTTCATACGATGAAAAGCAAAAGGCGGTACGCCATATTGCGCGGCGCACATCTAGGAAGTTATTTATAACCCACGTTTTAACGTTGGTAATGTACAAGTACCTTATATTAATCTCTCTCGGGACCTGCATCCACGAGGGAAAGAGAAGAGGCAATGTGGAATTTAAATGACTTGCCTATTAACTGCATATTTGTAACGGCTACAAATGGGCCTGAACTCCTGATACCACTGCGCAATCACGACTTCCACTGCGCTATCACGATCATTTATTTATACGATATTCTTTTAAACTTAAAACAAACCGTTGAAACTAAGCGTACAAATAAGCAATAAGACTTCATACGATGAAAAGCAAAAGGCAGTACGCCATATTGCGCGGCGCACATCTAGGAAGTTATTTATAACGCACGTTTTAACGTTGGTAATGTACATTCCCGTTGACCTGTTTATGTCACGTGTTATGCATACATATGCATGGAAGTTCGAAAGCAAATCCTAACCCGTTCGTCAATAGATTAGAATGTAATTAAACGAAATTAGAACTATGCAGAAGATTGTACACCAATATAGACAGATACATCAGAAAAAATGCAGAAGTTTTGGTTGTACTGCCAGTACCGTAACATAGTGCATATCCACGTCTATATCACTAGAAGTAAAGGCTATTGATTGCTTAGCCTTGAATTTGGCTGATGCATCGCCTGGTAGAAAATATCATTATAATTTCTTTCTGTACTTCATTCAATAGGTAAATAAACATTAAGAATCCCTTATCATAGTACGTATTGATAGCATAGATATTGCTTCTAAACAATGTGTGCGTGGGTAATGCCGTCTAGGATCATATACATGTATCGCACATAAAACAATGTGTTATTGTGTCTTGCCGTCTACGACCATCTACATGTATTGCACATAAAACAATGTGTTATTGTGTCTTGCCGTCTAGGACCATCTACATGTATTGCACATAAAACAATGTGTTATTGTGTCTTGCCGTCTACGAGCATCTACATGTATTGCACATAAAACAATGTATTATTGTGTCTTGCCGTCTACGACCATCTACATGTATTGCACATAAAACAATGTGTTATTGTGTCTTGCCGTCTACGACCATCTACATGTATTCCACATAAAACAATGTGTTATTGTGTCTTGCCGTCTACGACCATCTACATGTATCGCACATAAAACAATGTGTTATTGTGTCTTGCCGTCTACGACCATCTACATGTATTGCACATAAAACAATGTGCTATTGTGTCTTGCCGTCTACGACCATCTACATGTATTGCACATGAAACAATGTGCTATTGTGTCTTGCCGTCTACGACCATCTACATGTATTGCACATAAAACAATGTGTTATTGTGTCTTGTCGTCTAGGAGCATCTACATGTATTGCACATAAAACAATGTGTTATTGTGTCTTCCCATCTACGAGCATCTACAGGTATTGCACATAAAACAATGTGTTATTGTGTCTTGCCGTCTACGACCATCTACATGTATTGCACATAAAACAATGTGTTATTGTGTCTTGCCGTCTATGACCATATACATGTATCGCACATAAAACAATGTGTTATTGTGTCTTGCCGTCTACGACCATCTACATGTATTGCACATAAAACAATGTGTTATTGTGTCTTGCCATCTACGAGCATCTACAGGTATTGCACATAAAACAATGTGTTATTGTGTCTTGCCGTCTAAGACCATCTACATGTACTGCACATAAAACAATGTGTTATTGTGTCTTGCCGTCTACGACCATATACATGTATCGCACATAAAACAATGTGTTATTGTGTCTTGCTGTCTACGACCATCTACATGTATTGCACATAAAACAATGTGTTATTGTGTCTTGCCATCTACGAGCATCTACATGTATTGCACATAAAACAATGTGTTATTGTGTCTTGCTGTCTACGACCATCTACATGTATTGCACATAAAACAATGTGTCATTGTGTCTTGCCATCTACGAGCATCTACAGGTATTGCACATAAAACAATGTGTTATTGTGTCTTGCTGTCTACGACCATCTACATGTATTGCACATAAAACAATGTGTTATTGTGTCTTGCCATCTACGAGCATCTACAGGTATTGCACATAAAACAATGTGTTATTGTGTCTTGCCGTCTAGGAGCATCTACATGTATTGCACATAAAACAATGTGTTATTGTGTCTTGCCGTCTACGACCATATACATGTATCGCACATAAAACAATGTGTTATTGTGTCTTGCCGTCTACGACCATCTACATGTATTGCACATAAAACAATGTGTTATTGTGTCTTGCCGTCTACGAGCATCTACAGTTATCGCACATAAACCAATGTGTTATTGTGTCTTGCTGTCTACGACCATCTACATGTATTGCACATAAAACAATGTGTTATTGTGTCTTGCCATCTACGAGCATCTATAGGTATTGCACATAAAACAATGTGTTATTGTGTCTTGCCGTCTACGACCATCTACATGTATTGCACATAAAACAATGTGTTATTGTGTCTTGCCGTCTACGACCATATACATGTATCGCACATAAAACAATGTGTTATTGTGTCTTGCCGTCTAGGAGCATCTACATGTATTGCACATAAAACAATGTGTTATTGTGACTTGCCATCTACGAGCATCTACATGTATTGCACATAAAACAATGTGTTATTGTGTCTTGACATCTATGACCATCTACATGTATTGCACATAAAACAATGTGTTATTGTATCTTGCCGTCTACGACCATATACATGTATCACACATAAAACAATGTATTATTGTGTCTTGCCGTCTACGAGCATCTACAGGTATTGCACATAAAACAATGTGTTATTGTGTCTTGCCGTCTACGAGCATCTACATGTATTGCACATAAAACAATGTGTTATTGTGTCGTGCCGTCTACGACCATCTACATGTATTGCACATAAAACAATGTGTTATTGTGTCTTGCCGTCTAGGAGCATCTACATGTATTGCACATAAAACAATGTGTTATTGTGTCTTGCCGTCTACGAGCATCTACATGTATTGCACATAAAACAATGTGTTATTGTGTCTTGCCGTCTACGACCATCTACATGTATTGCACATAAAACAATGTGTTATTGTGGCTTGCCGTCTAGGAGCATCTACATGTATTGCACATAAAACAATGTGTTATTGTGTCTTGCTGTCTACGAGCATCTACATGTATTGCACATAAAACAATGTGTTATTGTGTCTTGCTGTCTACGACCATCTACATATATTGCACATAAAACAATGTGTTATTGTGTCTTGCCATCTACGAGCATCTACATGTATCGCACATAAAACAATGTGTTATTGTGTCTTGCCGTCTACGATCATCTACATGCATCGCACATAAAACAATGTGTTATTGTGTCTTGCCGTCTACGAGCATCTACATGTATTGCACATAAAGCAATGTGTTATTGTGTCTTGCTGTCTACGAGCATATACATGTATTGCACATACAACAATGTGTTATTGTGTCTTGCCGTCTAGGAGCATCTACATGTATTGCACATAAAACAATGTGCTAGTTTGTCTTGCTGTCTAAGAGCATCTACATGTATTGCACATAAAACAATGTGCTAGTTTGTCTTGCCGTCTACGAGCATCTACGTGTATTGCACATAAAACAATGTGCTAGTTTGTCGTCTTTTATAATATATATTTATTTGCATATCACATCTTGTTAGGCATGTTTTACGACAATCAAATCATATTCAATTATAGAAAAGTACGCATGTCAGAAGACAGTCAATACAATCCCATAGTCATACAATATTTATTGTCATGAAAAACTAATGATGAATTGACTTTCTCGGTGCATGTAAGCTTTGATGTAATTCTCTAGGAAATTTTTGTTATGTATCAGAATTCATTATGACTTTTCGAAGTTTTTTAATTGATTGATTAAAATCACGCATTATATTTCTGAATCGTGTGTAGTGGCCAAAGATACAACCGGCTGCTCCATGTTGCTGGGCTAAATGAAGATAATTATTTGTGCTACGTGCATTGCTATCTACAGCAGCACGATACACCACTAAACCTGATCCCGTAGGGCGATGTCACCGACTTATCCGAATGCCTCAGTAGACGTTTATGCACGAACATGTATGAACGTATCACTAAGTGTGCAAATATAATGCTTAAACATCTTTTGTTTCGCATTTTATGTTACTCTAGCGTACACGTGCGAAGGATGTGCTTGGGTCACCATTAGCTTCCATCGATTGCCCGAATTGTGTTCGCTTAGCTCGTAGGCGTATATTGAGAATACCACACAACACAAGATAGAATAGCAGATCCATAGTAAAGTAAATAGAGCAAATTTGTAAAAATACCCTATGTCTGTAAAGCCACACTACATTTCTACAGAATGTATTTTCCTATTATAAGGTACATGTATAATGTTTTTCAAAATATTTGCCTCAAAAACTGAGTATTTCAACTAATAAATAAACGTCGTATACGCGGTTTGCTGACATAACAAAGTAATGTAAATAGGGTCGACATCCAAGCGTAATACAACTCGACATTATCTCGCATTTAGTATTGACTCCGGTGATAAACAAACGTCAATTCAGGAGCAGGGATGACCGTTATATCAAATCATACTTTCAATTTTGAAAGTGTGTAAACCACAAAACACTGTTTATTGATTCAATGTTAGTGTTCGGTGTAATAGAAAGAATGTGTATACGTTAAATATACATGTTATTACTTTTTGCGATGTAATGTCGCTTTAAGCGTTGCGTTCTCTCTCCCTCGTGGCGATGGATTCCATCAAGAATGAGGTCTCGAGATATATATGTTGAAGTAACTTGTTTCGCAATCGAGCTAAAATAAATTTGTATAAACTAAGCGTTGCGTTCCAAAGAGAGGAGCTCGAGATGTTGGCCCTTTAGAATCAGTGACGCTATCGCTTGTTTGCTTCGATGGTATAATGTCGCACCAACAAACACATGTCATATCGCAACTCTCACCATTAATGGTGAAGGGGCACCCGGGTATAATCACCAACCTTCCACAAATTAGTTGGATAGCTCCCCATAAGATAGCAATTAACATCCTCCAGTGGGATTCGAACCTATAACGGTGATGGTCAGGTGATTTGAAGTCAAAGACCGTAGCTACACAGCCACTGAGGCCACTGACACACTGTTGCATATTGTATCTGTATGCTAACCCATAACCTGCCAATGACGACTAATGTCACGTTTGCAAACGGCATAGAACCAGATCAGACGGATATTCGGATAGTGGAACTAAAACACGTGTCTGAATAGCAAACAACATAGATCCTGATCAGATGTGGCGTTGCACCTCGGCTGACCTGGATCTATGTTGTTTGCACAGTCCGTCCACTTTAAGGGTAAATAAGTCCATGGAAGTTCGGTTGCAATGATGGTATGAACAGTGTCTGGGTAAATAGAGTAAGATTAGTAACCGGCTTGAGTGCCTCCTTTAGTGTTGTTTGTGTGGGAGGAGTATTCAAATGGAGGGGATAGTATTTGCTAGATGCAAATAACTGTCCATGTTCAATATAATAAAGCTTAATGTGTACTAAAATCATGGACGCGAATTAATCTGCCTTGCAGATATCCAAAATAAATACAAGACGTCATTGATAATGCGTGTTGCATGTTCATGGTAACATATGCAAAATGGTTTATTATTCACAGGTTTTGTTCCAATCGCATCCTGTCTGCCTGCACGCACGTCAAGTATAGCACTATTTGCTAGACATATCGTCTATGAAGCGGGTGTTGCAGCATGTTTTATATTTAAATAGTGCAGATCATTTGTAATTACTAGAAATAAATCCACTCGGTTCTGAATTTTCTCTGCTAGCCTAATGCATCACATAGCTAGCTCTGAGATTTAGTTTAAACATTATTTAGTTTACAACGATTGCGAAGCAAGTTTTAACTTTTAACTTATATTAATCACTCTCGTTGGCGCGGATGAAAGCGTAAATATGGTCATTCGTGTGGGAGGAAACCGGAGTACCGGAGAAAACCCACATGTTCGATCTGGCGACCACCGTACCATCTCACATACTTCCCGGTCTGAGGATCGAACCTGGGTTACATTGGTGAGAAGCGAGCGTACTGACAATTATATAATAAACTATTGTTGTTGTTGTTGTTGTGTGTGTATTCACTACACTGTATAACTATTGTATTTGCTCTTAGCATCTTATATATGTTTTACGCAATAAACTGTTATTGTTGTTGTTGTTGTTGTTATTGTTGTTGTTGTTGTTGTCGTCGTCGTCGTCGTCGTCGTCGTCGTCGTCGTCGTCGTCTGCGCTTATTTATCCTCGCCGTCGGTGAACCATGTGGGCGAGCGATTTTATCATAATTATACAATGTATCATTCTATTTATAGGACAATATCTTATTACGCGCCAGCTTTCAGATCGTATCCTTGTTCTAGCATATTGTATCATGATGCCTCTCTGTTATTGTACAATGATGCCTCTCTGTTATTGTACCATCATACCTCTCTGTTATTGTACCATGATACCTCTCTGTTATTGTACCATGATACCTCTCTGTTATTGTACCATGATACCTCTGTGTTATTGTACCATGATACCTCTCTGTTATTGTACCATTATACCTCTCTGTTATTGTACCATGATACCTCTGTTATTGTACCATGATACCTCTGTTAGTGTACCATGATACCTCTCTGTTATTGTACCATGATACCTCTCTGTTATTGTACCATGATACCTACATATCTGTTATTGTACCATGATACCTACATATCTGTTATTGTACCATGATGCCTCTCTCTCTCTCTGTGTTATTGTACCATGATGCCTCTCTCTGTTATTGTACCATGATACCTACATATCTGTTATTGTACCATGATACCTACATATCTGTTATTGTACCATGATACCTACATATCTGTTATTGTACCATGATGCCTCTCTCTCTCTGTGTTATTGTACCATGATACCTACCTATATATTGTACATATTTATTTGAAATAAACTATATTCAGTATACTAAAGTAAAAGTAAAGTGTTAGTTTATTATAGTAGACAATCGGTAACCATTATTTAACTAGATGGCGGCCCACCCACCGGCCATATCAGGACGAAACCCTGACGAGATTCGAACCATCGACATCCCGCTCCGTAGGTGGGCGCCTTAACCACTGTGCATAAACCATATAGTTTCATTTATAACGCATGGTATACGATAAAAGCCCAACTATAGCTCACGGAATGGATCAAGTAATATTGCAGTGTGTTTTTTTATTTATAAATGACGTATTCCATTTAAAAATAATTAAATTCAGCCATATTTAAGAACTGTTGCCATAGAAACAGTATGACCTCTCGTTAATCCCAAGTCTAAAATAGCAAAATATAGCGTCTCAATTTAATATCAAGATTTAATAATTCCCTCAGCACTTCTAATGAGTTTGCAGTGAGTTTAGTTTGTATTTATATAACAGATGTCTTTAGTTAATCTTACTTATTAATATCTTTTGATGCGTTCATATCTTCAAATGGATAGATGTAATTAATTTACAAAATCCTAATGTCAGCTTAGTAAGCCGTCACATATATACAAAGCTATAATCATGAAAATCAATATTTACAAAGAGAGATGGAGGCTGAGGTGGTTAATGTCTTAATGGAGAGTTCAACTGTTTTAGCTTAGTTTTCTTGTGTTTTTTTGGGGGGGGAGTTTAAATCTGACCAACAGCTTAGGTCATAGACACTATAGTGGAGGAAGCTGACCAACAACTTAGGTCATATACACTATAGTGGAGGAAGCTGACCAATAGATTATGTCATAGACACTATAGTGGAGGAAGCTGACCAACAGCTTATGTCATAGACACCATAGTGGAGGAAGCTGACCAACAGCTTATGTCATAGACACCATAGTGGAGGAAGCTGACCAACAGCTTATGTCATAGACACCATAGTGGAGGAAGCTGACCAACAGCTTATGTCATAGACACCATAGTGGAGGAAGCTGACCAACAGCTTATGTCATAGACACCATAGTGGAGGAAGCTGACCAACAGCTTATGTCATAGACACCATAGTGGAGGAAGCTGACCAACAGCTTATGTCATAGACACCATAGTGGAGGAAGCTGACCAACAGCTTATGTCATAGACACCATAGTGGAGGAAGCTGACCAACAGCTTATGTCATAGACACCATAGTGGAGGAAGCTGACCAACAGCTTATGTCATAGACACCATAGTGGAGGAAGCTGACCAACAGCTTATGTCATAGACACCATAGTGGAGGAAGCTGACCAACAGCTTATGTCATAGACACCATAGTGGAGGAAGCTGACCAACAGCTTATGTCATAGACACTATAGTGGAGGAAGCTGACCAACAGCTTATGTCATAGACACTATAGTGGAGGAAGCTGACCAACAGCTTATGTCATAGACACTATAGTGGATGAAGCTGACCAACAACTTATGTCATAGACACTATAATGGAGGAAGTTGATAAACAGCTTATGTCATAGACACCATAGTGGAGGAAGCTGACCAACAGCTTATGTCATAGACACTATAGTGGAGGAAGCTGACCAACAGCTTATGTCATAGACACTATAGTGGAGGAAGCTGACCAACAGCTTATGTCATAGACACTATAGTGGAGGAAGCTGACCAACAGCTTAGGTCATATACACTATAGTGGAGGAAGCTGACCAATAGCTTATGTCATAGACACTATAGTGGAGGAAGCTGACCAACAGCTTATGTCATAAACACTATAGTGGAGGAAGCTGACCAACAGCTTATGTCATATACACTATAGTGGAGGAAGCTGACCAACAACTTATGTCATAGACACTATAGTGGAGGAGGTTGACCAACAGCTTATGTCATAGACAATATAGTGGAGGAAGCTGACCAACAGCTTAGGTCATAGACACTATAATGGAGGAAGCTGACCAACAGCTTATGTCATAGACACTATAGTGGAGGAAGCTGACCAACAGCTGATGTCATAAACACTATAGTGGAGGAAGCTGACCAACAACTTATGTCATAGACACTATAGTGGAGGAAGCTGACCAACAGCTTATGTCATAAACACTATAGTGGAGGAAGCTGACCAACAACTTATGTCATAGACACTATAGTGGAGGAAGATCCCGGTTGTCACTCCGATCATTATTTCAGGTTTGGACGGACACCCGGATAGAACCACCGACCTTCCTTCAGAAGATAAGTGTATTGATATTTCATTTGCTATATATATATATATATTTATATATCGCCACGAAGGAGAGGGAAGAGGCAACGTGGAATTTAAATGCCTTGCCTAAGGTACAATCGTAACGGCTCTAGCGGGGCTCGAACTCCAGACCTTTCGCACCTGAAGCGAACGTGCATCCACTGCGCTATCACGGCTTCCACTCTCTTCCTCTGTCCTCTATTAAGCAGCAACCTGTGCTAAGCAGCCACTTTCTGTGACTCCCTTGGCTGGCTTCTTAAGACAGATTTCACTGTATATGCACGTACATACAATATACAGATTTTACACACTCATTCATATACATGTATATATATAAGTAAATAAAGCAGAGTGTTGAGGGTTATACAACAAGTTATGTAACAGTAATCTAAGTCCTCTTGGGGAATTTAACAAAACATAAATATTAGTTCAACTATTTCGTTTATATAGCAATCTGGTTCGTTTATATAGCGGTCTGGTTCGTTTATATAGAAGTCTGGTTCGTTTATAGAGAAGTCTGGTTCGTTTATATAGCAATCTGATATATTTATATAGAAGTCTGGTTCATTTATATAGCAATCTGATTCGTTTATATAGAAGTCTGGTTCGTTTATAGAGAAGTCTGGTTCGTTTATATATAAGTCTGGTTCGTTTATATAGAAGTCTGGTTCGTTTATAGAGAAGTCTGGTTCGTTTATATAGCAATCTGGCTCGTTTATATAGAAGTCTGGTTCATTTATATAGCAATCTGGTTCGTTTATATAGAAGTCTGGTTCGTTTATATAGAAGTCTGGTTCGTTTATATAGAAGTCTGGTTCGTTTATATAGAAGTCTGGTTCGTTTATATAGAAGTCTGGTTCGTTTATATAGAAGTCTGGTTCGTTTATATAACAATCTGGTTCGTTTATATAGAATTCTGGTTCGTTTATATAGAAGTCTGGTTCGTTTATATAGAAGTCTGGTTCGTTTATATAGAAGTCTGGTTCGTTTATATAGCAGTCTGATTGGTTTATATAGAAGTCTGGTTCGTTTATAGAGAAGTCTGATTGGTTTATATAGAAGTCTGGTTCGTTTATATAGAAGTCTGGTTCGTTTATATAGAAGTCTGGTTCATTTATATAGAAGCCTGGTTGATTTATATAGCAGTCTGGACGGCTGGCTATATAACACTAACAGTCTAGTTCATGATCTTAATGTGCATGTCTTGCATTGTATTGCAATGCACTGAGTTAACCATACGTAATACGTGGGTTGCATACTGTAGCATGTTCAACAGCCGTCTGCGTCAGGATTTATCTATTTATGAATATATGAATATAACTTATATATCTAGCATATTCACATATTGTCGTCTGCTTCGTACCAACGACCTTGAGATTATCCGTAATTAAAACACCATATATATGTCTGATAACGATGCATTATGTACATCCTGGCTGACTATTAAATTTATTAAATGTCGCAACCGCATACATGCATTTGGGCGACTGATTATGCACATCCATCGTCACTATTCGGGCTAGATTCATTTCATTTGCGTGATAAGCAATTGCAACTGTCGTACAAACCAAGACACGTGAATGTTTTTGCATTAACACAAACGGATACGTAGTCCAGTGGTTAACACGATGGACTGGGAATCCAGGGACCCCCCCCCCCGTCTGACCCTAATAAAATTAACAGTTTTTTCAGATGGGACTTAAACTGAGGTCTCGTGTCGGTGCTTTACAGCGTGCACGTAAAAGAACCAGAGGATATTCTGGAATGGGTCTCTGTCTGTATCATTGTACTATCCTCCAACTATCTAAAATGACAACTCTCTTCATGATTTGAAGTCAACGAGACCTTAATCACTTGGGCACGGGGATGCTCATGACTGACAATATACCAAATAATTATACCTTTAAAGCGACATTATATAGCAAAAAGCAAATACAATGAATGTGTTCACGTTGCTACTACAAATTCTTCCGAAACACATGAACACTAACATTGAATCAATAAACAGTGTTTTTATGATCTACAATCTTTCAAAATTGAAAGTAGGATTTCATATAACGCTCCACGCTCCTGAATTGACGTTTGTTTGTCATCGAAGTCAATACTAAACGCGAGATAATGTCTTTTAAAGATAATTTAACTAAGACTAGTCTACAAATAAATATGCATAGGCACGAACATGAGATACAATGGTAACTCTGTACCATAAATCGTGCTATTCAGGATACACGAGTTATATTACGCATGGATTTACATTATTTTGTTATGTCAACAAACCGCGTATACGACGTTTGCTTATCAGTTGAAATACTCGGTATTTGAGGCAAATATTTGGAAAACCAATTATACCATATAATAGAAAAATACATTCTGTAGAAATTTCCGTTTTCACTGATTTAGTGTCGCTTTAAGCTATCCGATAAAGCAGTGTTTGATCGTCACACGTACGTACGTTTATCATATAATTATGATTTGCTACATAACGATGCATTACAATGACACTGTTATTTATATAAGTAATGGCTATTACGTATCTCGTATATCTATGTAATATATTCAAAGTGCGATAGAGAAATTTGAATTTGTTAAACATCCTATTTGTCATGAAACGGTTATAAACTTTGCAAAATGCAATAAAACCGAAATTGCTACAGGTCCATCAATTGCTTAATGACTTTATACACAATGAAGAGCTCCTGGTATCTGTCTACACAATCTTCTTTTTGTTGTTGAGAACTCTCTCTCCTCAATGACCCGATACTTCTTCCTCCCTACACTACGAGGACTGCAATCGTGATGCAATGTGTGGTCTGTCCCCAGATCGTCATATTACCCATGAAGCATCTGGTGATGCATAGTGTACAATGGCTACGTCGCTTTTCGCTCCTGATAATGTGACTGTGACTTGCTTGGAGGAGAGTGATCATGTTGTTTGACCATGCTCACCGTATGGTCAGGTTGTTGATGGTAAGTTAGCAACTTCTTGTGTTAACGGTGTGTCACTACAGGATGATATTTAGTACATGTTCAATAACCAACATTCTGGAGTATGTTGACGTGTATAAAGGTTGATGAGTGGCGCTGTAGCCCCATACCACAGCATCACAGTCCAAATCGCTATCGGGTAGTCTTTTCAGGAGAGTTGTGACCCTCTGCATGCAGATACTGACTGCATTATCTGTACTAACCCGCTGGCAGTGGGCCGGGCTCAAGCTAACTAGCGCTAACCAATTTGACTAGGTCAGTCTTGCCTTTATCGAATGCGCGCTGTAAATCAATACATGCAGCTTGGGAAACAGTCTGTTCTTGGAAATCTTCTTCGAACATCTGTGATACGTATGCAGTCTGGTTCTCGGGGGAGGAGAATTTCCGAAAGCCAATTTGATGTGGCCAGTGTGTTGTTTATCTACAGATACCATTTGAGGCGTGTTACAATCGAAATATAGAATATTTCTTTTATTCACCCAGGTAGCATATCGTTACAACACGAGGATGGAACACAATTACATGTATATATATATATATATATATGTTCTATATTTTGATTGTTCCTATATATGTTGTACTCTCTATATCGGAATATTCGGCTTAAATTTAAGTAAGCCTTTTGCAGGGAAAGCTTTAAACAGAACTCCGTTTAGTTCATTTTCTTTCAGCTTGTTTTGAGTTTTCGAAAAGTTGGATATAGAGAGTATGACATTTATAATTTATATATATTGTTCCGGTACAAGTTCAACATTAGCTACATGAAACAGTTTACATATATACATGTAATAATATTAACAAAATTGTCAAGAACATAGTATTGCTGTTATATGTATAGCATGTTTCCCTTGCAAGTGGGTGGTTAAGAAGTGAGGCGCGTGTGTGGGGCTGTCTTCTTCGCTATAATATAAGCTATTGGTAACACGTGATTGTATAAAATATGACATGTACAATAGATTTGATTTTTGCAACTTTCGAGCAAATAATTTAAAATAATCAAAGTCGCAAAAATGTACATAATATTAGGAATATACATTTAATAATAAAATATAAATATCACAGTGAAACTGTTCTTGCTCATTGGCGAGATATTGGCTCCATGTTGTAGCAATCACAAGAAATGTCACGTGCGCAAGATTGCAAGTCCACCTTCGTGGTCGAGTTGTTAGTTATGGTCGCGGACTTGTATAACACTAGCATCACGGATGGTCACGGGTTCGACCCCGTTCAGGCCATGTCTATTTATATGAAAAGTTGGCAGTTTCTTACGGAGGTTTGTGCACCAAGTACTTGTTAACCGCTACAGTCTGCTCAGGAAATTTGTTGTGAGGCAAAACTGCCCGCCGACGATATAGCCTAAAATGGTGCTGATGCGAATAAACAATAAAAGGAAAGATTCCATTAAAACTGTATCGTAATGACATCATGAGCTTAATATCACCGTGATTAACAGCAAATAGTTCAAACTCACACATAAGTAGGATCTTGTCCTTAGTTCTGGAGGCACTAAGATTTTAATCAGCACTAACTCATTCATCAAAACTTACCTTTCCAAATATATAATGTCTTCATTTATCTTAAAGTTTTAAGATATGTTTCCATTATAATTGTTTAGACAATATCGATTATTGTCCTTAGCTCGATGGCCATTGTTTACAATATTCAGGGGAGGACTCTCTCAGGGTTCCCTCTGTCTGAATGTTTGTCTGCGCCACTTCTGTTGCAAATTTAAAAAAACTTGAAGCCAACTAAGAGCCATATAGTTAACAAATAAATATTTGAAGCCATGAATTTGACAAAACAATGTGCCCAAAAAGAACAATATATATATATATATATATATATATATATATGTTGTCGCAATTTGGCGCCATTGGGGCGACCAACAGCGGTCTCTATTATATGAGGTATTGCCATGGTACCTACATGGTGTTACTATAAGTGAACATACAACTGCAAACAATATTTTATTAAGTTGAAGTTAAGAAAAATAAATTCCACTTTTGATTTACTCAACAAAACACTAGATGTGTACTCGTCGGCAAAACACAAATTCCAACTTCCTACGATTTGATCAGACTGCTATCAAACTGCAGCAATAATACCTCTTTAGAAAACCTACAGCAGGAAAACAAATGGGAAAGTTTAGCGGAAAGAAGATACATAAATAAACTTATTATGTTCTATGAAACGAGTACCAATCAAATACCTGACTATCTTTCTTTCGGGCTTTATTCCCATACAAGTAGAATTTAAGAATTCAGAGGAGACTCTGGAATCGGTGTCGGTATCATTACACTATCCTCCAAAAGTATAAAATGACTAATCTCTTCAGGAGGCGTCGCTCATATGGGTAACCGGTAGCGACGATAAATAAACGTACAACACACACATACACACACAAACACAAAATAATTCGGAAACTAGTCACGGTGTCCATTCCATCACTGTATAATATTTCGTTCTTGCCGTCAGCAATTTGTAATCAGAACTCACTGGTCAAAGTCAACCTGAATAGAAACATGTTCAAGTTCCCTTCATACTTGTATATGGGTACAAGAAGACAACAGTTCTCCATACACGCCTTCTCACAAAATGTGAAAGATATTACTCCTACAGCTCTATGTAAGTGTGGTCAATTGGATATTCTAACACGACCCAGCTAATAACATACATACGTGTAGAGTAAAACAATCTCGGGTTATTCTGCAATATACCTACCTTGAACTATGCTGCACGCGCACCGTGTTTTGGCTACGTCATTTATACAATGCGTGTAAAGTTTTATGAATGAAAGTCACGTGATGTTTGTACCGTTGGAATTCACGGAGGAAACCGGAGTACCCGGAGAAAACCCACCTGTCTGATCTGGGTTCGATCCTCGGACAGGGAAGTATGTGAGATGGTACGATTGTCGCCAGATCAGACAGATGGGTTTTCTCCGGGTACTCCGGTTTCCTCCCACATGAATGACCACATTTACGCTTTCATCCGCACCAACGAGAGTGATTAATATAAGTTGTTAAAACTTGCTTCGCAATCATTGTAAAATAAATAAAGTATAAAATACGTCATATTCAAATGTAAATGTGAGAAGGATATACCAACTGGTGTCCATTTTGTTGCATAGTTTAAGTATAAAATAAAAATAGAAGAAACAATTGCATTGTTCAAAAACAAGCATATTACATTCACGCTAAAATGGAGACCGTTTCTGAATCACATTAATTAACTAGCCTTTAAATGTTATAGTAGATACTCAACCATCCACACGATTTCTCCTCTCCTATCTCTCTCTCTCTCTCTTTCTCTCTCTCCCTCTCTCTCTCTCTCTCTTTCAAAAAACGTAATGAAATGTTCTATCCATCATACATAAATATACATTGTATTAATATTTAATGTATCTGCGATTTAGCATGGAAATACTATATAAAAGACATTAATTTATGTTAGTACATTGTATTGCTAACATATTTTGATTTTGTATTTTTGTATGTTGATAGAGAAATAAAAAATGAAAATTTAAAAAAAGGCTCAGTAGAATACATACAAACCTGTTCAGAGGAGAATACTTACATACTTCTCTATCTTCCAATCTAATCACTTTCCTATAGATTGTAGATCCTATATGTATTGTATGCATTGTGCCAACTATTGGCAAATAAATACGTTTAACAAGTACTGTCCTATCATATACTTTTACCACTACTGTTATTTTAAACTAGTTAATTAAGCAATGTTGCTATTTTAGTAACCGACGAAGCTGTACGATTTATCTCATTAATAATCACGTTTACGGATAAATGACGGGAAATATCTTCACAATCAATATAACGCCTGAATGAAGCACAGCGTAGTGTCACGTAATCATAGCTGTATGCATGTCACGTACTCATAGTTGTATGCATGTCACGTACTCATAGCTGTATGCATGTCCAGTAATCATAGCTGTATGCATGTCACGTACTCATAGCTGTATGCATGTCACGTAATCATAGTTGTATGCATGTCACGTATATGCATGTCACGTAATCATAGCTGTATACATGTCATGTAATCATAGCTGTATGCATGTCACGTATATGCATGTCACGTACTCATAGCTGTATGCATGTCACGCAATCATAGCTGTATGCATGTCACGTAATCATAGATGTATGCATGTCACGTATATGCATGTCACGTAATCATAGCTGTATGCATGTCACGTAATCATAGATGTATGCAGGTCACGTATATGCCTGTCACGTAATCATGGCTGTATGCATGTCACGTAATAGTTACCAAATTAATTCTCAGAATACAATTGGTTTCTTTGTTCTGTTGTTTTGGTTTGGTTTTTTATTGTTGTAAATGTTGGAGGAAGACCCAGGTGGCCATATGAGCAGTATTTCAGACATGGACGGTCACCCATGTATAACGACCGATCTTCCGTAAGTAAGCTAGTTTGCTTGCTCAAATGTAAGAAATAAACAACCCCACCCCAGGGCGATTCGAACCTACCACGATGCGTGGCAAGTAATCTGAAGGCAACGACATGTCAGATCCGTTTATATGCTGCTGCAGAAACCAATCGCCCACATGCCTCGGCGGACGCGACTTTAAATAAAACTACAGCCACCATAGGATTAATAACCATCTTAGAGAAACCAATCGCCCACATGCCTCGGCGGATGCGACTTTAAATAAAACTACAGCAACGGAACAACATATTACATGGCAATAGTTAACATTTTTCCATGAATCATTGAAAACTAACAGCTTATTTATTGACAGACATATTAATTGAATTACTGTTTTTTCCACATATCAACAATAATGACGTAGCAATGGCGCATGTGTACTATCCAATAGCTCATTGGGCTATCAATAAATAACTAATTCGTTGCATATAAAATTAAACCGTGCAAGACAGGAATACTGGAATCATTTCGCCGATGTTTTTACCGGAATACTTCTGATTAGTTTAGTGAATATAATTATAAGATTAACTACTGCCAAAATGTGTGATGATATCATATAGTAAGCATCGAATAAATTAACATGCGTGGAGCAAATAATGTCATGAAAAATAAAAGAGTATTTTAGTTTCACCCTAGTAACATACAGGTGTAAGCCAGGGTGAAAATTTACCACCTGTATTATTTTCAATATACTACATGACCTGTATGTATGTATGTTCCATTAATGACAAACCCCTTGCGGGGACCTAGACATGTTTTCCTGGGCAGGCTTAGCCGACCTAATTGGTTAACCAGTACTAAGCAATGTGTGTGAGGTGCCTTGCTCAATGACTACATACGTGGCCTGACCGAGTATCGAACCCCGTACCGTTCGATTCCAAATCCGACGATATACCACTGGACCACAGACGCCACACATTGTACCTGAATGATTATCTCATGCACAATAGAACTGCTGATGGCATTGAGCTGAGGGATAGTAATGGTGTGTGTTTTACGTTTATTTATCGTCGCTACCGGTTGCCCATATGAGCGACGCCTCCTGAAGAGATTAGTCATTTTAGATTTTTGGAGGATAGTGCAATGATACAGACATAGACCCATTCCAGAGTCTCCTCTGGTTCTTTTACGTGCACGGCGTAAAGCACCGACACGAGACCTCGGTTTAACGTCCCATCTGAAAGACTGTTAATTTTATTAGGGTCAGACGGGGGATCGAACCTGCGATCCCTGGATTACCAGTCCAACTATAATGATGGTATTAACCGAATGTATATTTATTTGAAATTGTATATCTTACTGTATGCAGACGATACGTATTTACGTTCGCGGAATGTATATTATTTACATAATGCTTTAAATGTTTAATGA